>JARJLU010018660.1:0-67926 GCA_030272975.1 Sparidentex hasta | reverse complement strand
TCCATTCCAGATTTAAAGAGATTTTGGTAACATAACTTCAGTCATTTCTTAGAACAAGCTTGAACATTTGGAATAACTTTTGAATTCAGAGGTTTGTATGAAATAAAAAAAGAGTTAAAATTAGATCATTAGAAAGCATGTGGATTGGGAGGACAACAGCAAATGGTCTAGTATTGGTTTAGACCATCAGATGTGGCTTCAAATGTAACAGTTTGAACCACTCTCTGTAATTGTAATGAGAAACATGTTACTGAGAAAGCAATCAATGCGATGCCCTGTTTCATTTAATGACATTTGCTTACAAATGGTGTAAATGATAGATGTAAATGAATGCTTATAGGATGTAGAATTACTAAGATTCAGTAATCATACTGTACAGATTGGAACTGTAATTACTTGTTTAAAAGATAGAGGGCTGGTATTGACCATTTTTCAGCGCGGACAGAAGAGTAACCCTTGGCTTTTAATCCCATCCTTGGCTTAAATAATCGCTTTCCATTTTTAATGCCGCTTCATTGTAGGGCGTTGAAACTGTGCAATATGATAAATAGTTCTGAGGAGCTATCACAGTCCCGCTGATACATACTGCATGAAGCTGCTGAATCTTAGCCTGTGCATATGCAGCTGTGACTGTTCTCCCATTATTCCCCAGCTAATGATCTACTAGCACCGCGACGGGTAATGTATGGAGCCGTGCATCCAAACAGCAATAAAATGAGACACTTTGCGGGAATTCCTAATGCACATTATCACCGTCTTTTAATTTCAGAGTGCGAACCTGCGTCTGGAAAAGAGAAGAAGAAGAAGGGAGGAGGCCATTTTTTTAGGGGCAGCCATTTGTTAGCTATGTAGATATTGATAAGGTAACGCGGCGTGCGAAGGATAGTTAGTATTCTGGATAGGGCTCTTTGGAATAATAGGCTGTTCTTTATCCCTCCCGTGAAACACCGCAGGCCACACCATTGCTCCAACTCCAATTAATTTCTACACCCCATTCATATTACTCTTCTATGTAAGTGCAACGTTTTCTAATTGCATTCATCACCAAAACCCTCACTTAAGTTCCCCCAGTATATTTATTATCACGCTAACTGGGTCTAAATTATTAAACCTTAATGATGTGGGCTCTGAAAATATGTTGTCCTTTATTTTCCCCACAGAGAATCAATGTTATACATTAGCAGTATAAATTAAGTAATACTTTACCTAGGCATGTTGCCGCCTTCAATATTCCCTCTCAGTGAAATGTATTCTCACAGTCCGGTGGCTTGCGGGTGCCTCTGGGGAGGGGATGATATAGTTCATTCTAATGAAAGAGCTAGGTGCTGCTAATGGTTTAAATGTTGCATTTGCGCGGAGAACAGCAGAGGAAAATACATATGAGAGATCTGGCGAAAACAAGATAATTCACGCTCCCATGGGGAAATGATGTCATCGGACACACCGTGGATGCCGAGGCTCCTGGGAGGCCTCGAATGCAAGTACGGCTGCATATTCTGCTGTGATATATGTGGGTCAGTAATAGAAATGGGCAATATACGGTAAAGTCCATCACACTTAAAGGTTAATTACAATAGCTACAGTAGTCCTACCTCTTTATGACGAAATTGGTTGCTATTAATCAACTTTAGAGTGCCTTGTAACATTATAAGGTGTGGAAAGGCATAATGGTCTGACACACTGTAATCTCTGTCTTTTTAGGATACTTAAATAAGCCCTTTATTTGAAAATTATTGCGGAGAAAGTGCCAATTAACAAATGAAATCAAATTTTCAAATAAGCCACTATAAAAGACAGCTTTGTCTGCTGTTGCTTAATCAATGCAGTTAAAAATGGATGTAGACCGGACCATTAGCATAATTTGAAATAACTGATGTCTTTAATTTAAAACCTCCTTTATTATTATCTTTCCAGCAAATCTAAATGGATTTCTGAGCCACCCTCTCTATTTCAAGGTGGGAAGTAGCCTCCAGATAAACGGAGATTAGGGGAGCATTGTCTCATTGCAAGAGCATCATCCATAACACCTTCCCCCTCAGAGTGACTTCAATTACATTAGCAAGTTAAATGCTAGTGTGAGGGGGCATTTAGGTAAGAACACAGAGGGCTGCTGTGAAGGCAAAAGCCGGTGACTGATGACACAGAGGCTGAGGAAATACAGAGGAAAGAGCACTTCTGAGCGAGGTAGCCTTGATATTTGCCAGACAGAGAAAAGGACTAAGCTCCTCCTGCCTTCTGTCTCCCGCTACCAGGATAAATCCCCGCTGATCGCTAATTGTGTGATTCTTCTTTTCTACATCAACTTCAGCCCGACAGGTTATTTCAGCTTGTTATCGGGAAAACATTTATCCACTTGGAATTATTACTGTGCTAGGGCCTCTGGTGAAACACAAACAGTAGTGAATCTTGTAGAGTTATGGTAAGGCCTCTCCTCATTAGATGGCCAATCGACTGGCGGAGCGGAGGGCCCAATCCCAGCCCTTTATTGAGTGTTAAGGAGACACAGACTGACATTTACATCTCTTGCTTCTTCATGACTGGCTAGAGAGAAAATGGCTGCCATAGATCCTGGCTCTGAGGAGCGGCGTGTAAGGTCAGACAGTGAGGCGCGTCTTCATCGCCGAGCAATGCTTCATTGGCAAGATAGCACATTTGCCACACGGAACTAAATAGGATGCAGGCGGAAAATAGAATACAGTGGGTAGTTTGGTGGGTAACGTGTCATTTTGATGAGTGCGCAACTTGGTTTCGGAGAACAATCGCTGTCCTCTCAGGGCAACAGAACTCCCCCAAAAACAAACCTAAAAGATGTAAACAAGACAAGTCACCCAATCTCATCTTGTCTGTATTGACTTATTGAGCCGAAGCAGAGGAAACACTGCCGTGGATAAAGCACCCACACACTCCCAGCAAACCACGACGGCCCTCTGCTTCCGAGGTGCTCTTTTCATTCAGTGGCAATTACAATCCACACCTGGCAACACAGAAGACATCCCAATGCCTAACAATGTCGCAGAGGAACTCTCTTCCAAACTACCCTCCCCAAATTGGCTCTGTGGCTTCCACCCAATTAGGGCTGAAATATGGTAACTGCGTCAGCCATTACAGAGCCGTAGAGATTGTGCTGGGAGAACTCTTGAAGGTTAGGAGGGGGGTGCGCTTCACGAGTGATGTGTTGTGCGGACTTATGCTTACACAGCAGAAAAAAAAAAAAAAAGCAAAAAAAAAAAAAAAGCACCATGACGAGGGGACAGCAGAAAGAAGCGAGAAGCAAAGGAAGGATGATAAATAAACTGGATAGGTATCCTGCGGACATATATTAGAGACGCGGGGAACACAAGAAAGATTAGTGTTTTGGCCAAGAAGGGGACTTATTCATCTCAACTGTATTCCGCCTCTTACTGTAATAGGGAGTCTGTTGTTAAATGCTAACACGGTATGTTCAGTGCCTCACGTAATGAGCCATAGCCATAACATAATCTTGCTGAATTTGCATTATAACACACTGTATTTTTTTTAACCACTTTATAATGAAATATTTTTTTAAGCCACTTCTGGCCACCTCGTGTATTGAAAATGAAACCGCATCTCTGTTATTTAAGAATAAAATAATGCACAAATTGCAAAAAGCCAAGGCACTAAATATGCTTTTATTATGCAAGGAAGACGATGATGTTTTACAGCAGCTCATCAATATCTCAGGACATTTTAGCAGACCTGCATAAAATAACAAACGGCCCTCCCCCTACTCTCCTCCTGGATGGCTGGCTCTGGCCTACATGTGCTCCTGACACCAGGGTAACTAATGTTCCCTGTGCCAGCAAAGGATTCTGATTTGATATAAGGATTCAAACCTGTCTGCCTTGAGATATGGCGTCTGTCACCCTCCGCTACGATTGATTCCCCCTTGCCCTTAAATGCAGTGCTTGCAATGCAAGCCAAGGACACTCGCCTGCCTGGTCAAGTAATGACAATCGTCTTTAAGGAATAATGGCCCGAATGCTGCTTTTGAAAAGTTACCAGGCCGCATCCAATAATGAACTCCCGGTCGATGACACATTGATAGATTTCTATTCTTCAAATGGGACACTGTAGCGGCAGTTTAATTGACAAGAAATGAATTCAGGAGGTTGGGAGGGAAAGGCAGGGATGAGATGGTGAGAGGGAGGAAGCAAGCGGGGGGGGGGGACTAAATTCTGTGTGATCAGCAAGGTTTCAAACAATCATTGGCGAAGTGAAGTCTCCACCATATCTATAAGTCATCATGTTTTATAGACCATTAGGATCTCCAGAGAAGGGCCGCGTGGAGACCGTGGCTTTTTGTCGAAATTAAAATGTCAGAGAGGAAGAAATAGAACAAAACAGGGAATCTGCAATTAATTACCTGGCCATAAAAATTCAATAATCGGGAAGCAATGCTGTTTTCCGCGCAGCAGTACTCCTGATCACAGCAAACTGGAATAGAATGCATTCATCTCCCCAAATTACATTTCTAATCTAAAAGGGGATATACAAGCGAGGGAGGGAACCTTCAGATGCGAGCGCAGCAGCATACACAGCCCGTATCTTAGTGTCCTGGGGAAGCTTTAGTGCAGGCAAACCTGTGCAAAACCCCTCATATCTATAGAATGAAACAAGCCACTGTGTAATCTTTTTTTTTTACTTTAAAAACCGAAATTCTGTAAAATAAATAAATAAATAATAAAAATGAACACATACATTGCACTTCTGGTAAATACAGTATGTGGCCATGTTCCCATTTGCACAGTTGCACAGTGCTGATTCAGTGGAGTTCCATCTATTTCCCTGTTGGTGAATAATATATAGGAGATATTAACATGAGGTAATTGCCTGTGATTTTCAGAATGATACATACCATCAGCACGCGCCAATGGAAATACAATAGTATAAGTGTTGTTAATGTGAGAGAAGATACAGACTAATGTAAGTTGCATTGACTTAACTGTCAACAGAAGTGGATGGAAAACTACTGCTAACATGATGATCAGACAAATATACACTGGCATTGTAAATAGGTTCAGTAAGTCATGGGATTCTGTGCAGTCCAATAACATACAGTATGATGACTCACTGTATATCAGTATGTTAGACATCATATTGACAGTTAACTACTGCCAGCTACTGCTCACTGTGCCGTCCGTGACAGAGTCTGAGTGGGAACTCGTCAGAGACACTGAACCACTACTTCACAATACACCAAGGAGGTAAGAAAGTAAGCAGGGTTTGAATTTTTCTCAAGCACATTTTCATTATTTTTACACAACTTTTTCTGAAACGTTTCTCGGTGAGTCAACATTAATGCCAACCAGGAAAAATTTAGGCCATTGTCCCCATTTTTAAAGAATTGTTATTAGAGGTGTTCCAATACTGCCCGAAATTTAGAAATGGGCATCAGGGAGTACATGAGTCTATGCACTGATCTGATACCCCATAATTTTGAAATGGAACCATGCTACATTGCAGTTATTTTCATACATTTTAATTAAAAAATGATACATTTTATATCTTTATAGCAAGCTTTGGGTTGTCACCAAGGATGTATTTAGAGAAAGGGCATGAGAAAATGGCTACCCATGCGCACTATGTTCACACACTAACATGATGTCGAGCGCAAGGCATTCGCTTTACTGGAATCTAAGTCAGTTAACAATTATCAAAGGTCATGGTCTCAAAATTAATTAAAGGATAAGTCTTTGGGAGTCAGCTGAGGTGTACAGTGCCTCATATTCACACTTGCAAATGGAAATCTGTGGCAAGCTATTATTGGTGAGGTACTTGCAACCTTAAAGTTCACTACATCCGTACTTGTACCACACCTGTGGGTACTGGAGCTGTACAGGTTGCAGGTGTGACTGTAACTCAACTGCAGCTCAACATTGACAGACTACCTTATTTAATGATAAGATGGCAGCGAGTCAAAGCTTGATGAAACTTTAGATTGAAGATATTTGATAATGACAAAGAGTCATCATCAAGGGAGCAATATAGAAAATTGAAAAAGGAAAGAAATGTGAAATATAGATGTTCAGTATCAAAGGCCTCTCCAAACACTGATGACTAATGGCCGGGACATTGAGTAGAGATGTCTGATCTAATCGTATTCTGAGCCAATCGAGACTTTCCATCATTAATCGGTATTGGCTCTATCAAGCCAGATCAATTCTAAATTGATTTGATGACAAAACTTGAAAGTTTGAAACTTTTTTTCATCTTAAAACATAGTCTTGCATCTGCCACCATAATGGTTACTGTTATTTTTCAAATATACACCTAATGCTTCTTAGATATAGTCTGATCTGGCATCATCTCGTGTTTATGTACAGAATATGCCAGGTTCTGCAAATTCAGGGCAACATGCAATTTTCATATTGTGAGCCGGTCTTGAACCGTCCATCACAGTAGATGCTTTAGTTTCTTCAGTTTAAGGATCTGGTTTCCCTCTTAAAAGTTAGTTACGTATCAAGGTGAGAGAAGGGTAAGGATGCATGGGCATGAGTCTTCAGGACTCCTTCCAGACATACTCATAGACTCCCACAGGAGAGGGTGGTCTGAAGGGGAGGAGGAGTGGTTTTAATTTGAGGAATGCAGTGGTGCTATATTTCACCCTCTGCTGTTGTCTCACATTATCTTGGTAAACATCCCTGGTACTAATATGATATATTTTCGAGCAGGCGGTGTTTCATCCTGCTCCCTGCGTGATTGATGAATGACGGAGGGATGAAACAGGGACAGAGATTTATTGCGCTCCGGCGCATAGAATATGTATGATTATCAGCTGTGTGGTGAAAGCAGCCTGGTTTGAGTGATGGGCACATGGAGAGAAATCTACTAAATGACTCCATTCCCCCTGAGATGTTGCAGGAGGAGGGTTTTTTTTATCTCTGTCTATCTCATTCTGGCCCGCTCTCAGACACTGGTAGGTGTGTTCTTGAATATGAGTGGAAGTGCTGTGACAGAAAAAACAAAATCTACACAGAACACAGAAATCAAGGTATGCAGATTATGCAACATCAGCCTGTTAATACATATTTGACTTGCATGTTTGATGTTTCAAACATTACCAAAGAGAGACAGGGTTTGTCTTTTCAGCTTTGATGGGTTATACGTGCCTTTAGATTCCAGCTTTGAGTCGCAACATTTACACCTATTTTACGAAGCTGGCGATTTTTGACTGGTGGATACAAAACGAAGTGACTTTCCACCAACAGACAGAGCTGGATCAAGCTCACTTTGTCTTTGTCTACACTCATAAGCCTCTGAAAAGGTGCGACAGTAATTGTCAGAGTGAAATGCCGCAGTTTATCTTCTGTTATACAGTAATTCTGTCTAAGCTCTGATTTAGTTATAATACCCATTGGCACCTCTGAGTGCCTCAAACAGTCAGCATCTAATTGATCGATAGGACGTCATCATAAATCCCAAATCCTATGCGCTTTATTGATCCTGCTGGAGCGCTTGCTGCTTCTCTGCATATGTGATTGCCTCAGCCTCCGCACATGCCAAGTATGAGGTATATTTTATCCAACAGGAGCATTATCATATGCAGACTGCATTGTTTCCTGCATCTGAGAATTACTGCTAGCCAGCATGACTTGAAAGACACCCCAGAGAGGACTTTATATTCACCTCAATTTATATTTACATGAGGGTCATAAATAACGCTAATGCACCACGGCGGCTTAGTCGGAGTAATTGTTTATTTGCTTCCTGGTGGACTTGCTTGACAGTATTGCTAATGAACACGGCAATGTCCGCTTCTCTATTTTAACGGAGAGAAAATGATCATGATCATTCAGAACGAGTGTGAGAACTTCTCTTTTATGCTCAATTTATTTTGCGGGTGTGTATATGGTTTGATGTTTCACACATCACTTAACTACATTTTTTTAAAGTATCTTGTGTCCATGTGAAAAACTCAATTATGGAAATAAAATCAATATTCATTTGTTGGGAATGTTGAAACGTTGAGCTAGCTCATTGGCTGTTAGCTAGCTAACAAGCTTCTCCAGCCTGTAAACATTGAAACTAAAAGTCTGTACACTACTGTTACATGGCAAAATGTTACACTACTGTGGGAAATATAACAACATGACCTACCTTCATTTAATGTGCTTGCCATCAGAGCTTGACTTCATGCACTGATGTGTAAGGAGGACTGGATACAGCGTCAGAGGCGAGGCCCTCCTCATTTCTATAAAATCTGCTCATAGGGGCATGAACCCAAAAAGTTTGACAAAAGTTTTTTTTTTTTTTTAATTGAATCTGATATGAGATTGTTCTTATTTGTCCCTCATAAGTGTCCTGTTTGCCTGACCGTGGGGAACAGATTAGATCCATCCGTAGCTGCAGGACTGAACTGTCCCCCATGCAGTGCTACATCATCCTCCAGGTTGGCGGTGAAAGCCTGGCTTTTAATATAGACAATTCAGGTTTACTGTACGGATGGCAAACAGGGCAAAATATATCAAACAATTAACTAGTGTCCTGCTAGTGCCTCACAGGTGCGTTGCATCTGTGGCATGTTATGACATTTATTTGTTTAACAGGCTGAAGAAGCTATTTTTCCCTCATGTTCAGTCATGTATTCAGAAAGACAGCTTGATGGCTGGATTTCCCCCCACTTTTGATTGGGTCTTGTCACAACAGTGGTTGACACACAATGTTACCCTCGCAAAAGACCAAGCAGAAGCATGCTTGAAGTCTTTTGCAACATTTTGACTTGTTAGCAGCAAAAAGCACAGGTGTGACTAACACTAATGATAACTGGGTTCCATGAAGTTCCCCTGCCATCACCCTGGAAATCACTCCACCTAATTGGAATGCAGCCACCATTAATGTTGTTAATTACACCTGTGCTTTTCCTGTTATAACAAGTCAACATGTCTACTGTACACCAGCAATCACATTTACCTAACCAACCTCTGAAGGTGTCTGACAGTGAAACTATCTCTGATGAAAATAAGTAGGCCACAAGACAACATTATCACAGTGGTATGGTTTCATCTAAGAAAATGAATTTTCTTCTCTTACAAATCGAATTGTCTTCGACATAGCATGCACCCGCTTCATATTTCTCCCAGCAGCTTCGTTGCTTTGGAGGACGAGACGCCAGAAGGCTAAAGACCCGTTCCTGAGAAATGACTCGCCCTGTGTTCATGTGACAGTGGCACGTGTCCAAGCACGGTCCATAAGGTGGAACAATGAGAGGATTTGTTGTCTCATAATTGTAACTTAATAAAGATCTCACATGGTATCAGCGCAGCCTTGACAGCCAGGGCCTTCCGGCGCTTGTTAATGCAATTGTTCTGGTCGGACGGTGCTGTCACAAATCATGCTGAAAGTTGGGTGACAGGTAGCAGAGCTCATGGATACTTCCTGAGAAGCTCAGACAGGTTTTGGACAGAGGCCAGGGAACGGCTGCACATGCTGTTATGTTGTCTGGTTGTTGAGGGGAAAGAGGAATAGATGGGATTTCGTTTAATCGAGAATATGATACCTTGACTTTTAAGGAAGGCTAAAAGATTATCCGGGACGTTTTAACAGACGTGAAGAACAACGTTTTAAGAACAGTGAAGGCGATAGATAATCATCAAATCTAATCTAATGTCCCTCCCTTGAAAAAAAATCTGAGGCAGTGACAGTTTCAGTGAAACCGTTTCCAAAATGGAGGCTTTTGAGGATTGAGCAATGCCCTCCCTCGACACTGTCACCGCCACCCTCCCTCCGCTGCTCTTGTTTCACCTCTGTCTTTCACTGCTGATGTATGGGTGATGTGTGACAGGGAGAGCTCCAGTAAAACCCCGCATACATGCCAAAATACATTTTACAAGCACTGCTCTAATCAGCCTGCAGCCAGAGGCTCATAAATTGCCTCAGTGTGTCTGGAGCCGGGAGAACAAACGCAGCTTATGGTCACCGCTGAGGTCTGGATATACAGCAGGCCGCGCTCTCTGGGCAGAACCAACTCTTGAGTGCTGCTGGTGATGTTTGTGAGTCAATTCAATAGAGGGAGGACCAACCCAGTGCGTTTATATCAAGAAAAATGACAAGGAACAATAATTTATGCGCCTGTTTAATCAGCTGAGTGCATGTAGGCAAATGTTTGCATATTGCTGCATGCTTTATGTCAGATGCAAGCGTGTGAGGACATGTCCCCATGCTCGGATGCTCTCACTCATGTGGCAAGTCTCAAATACGTTAAAAGCTGTCATTACATCCATATTTAGGGACCACTGGAGGATTCATCAAGGCTTCATACACGTCTGCTTATCTGAATGATCAAAATGAGCAGGTAGAATGTGTCACCGCTCCAGCTGGGAGGTTGTTTTGTTCTTTTTAATCTCAGCTGTAACCTTCAGTGTCCTCCGCTGACAGGAAATGCCGTTTATCAACTGCGGATGACACCGGCGGAGGTGATATATGCAGGACTGTACTTCCCCGGATAACTCTAATAGCGTGAAGCCCTGTTCCTGCTCTGCTCCTCGTTTTTCACCCAACAGGGAAATTCCTGAGGTAGGAGAGGTTGATCAAATGAAATGATACTTTGAAGTGTGCGTTTGAGTCCCGCGATGACTTCGCCAAGTCCTCAAATGACATTTCAGAATTAAATAAAGGCACCTTGTCATCTCAGTAAAAAAAAAAAAAAAAAGGGGGGGGGGTGCAGCTTCTATCTCGGGTAGGTCTCTTCTTTTGAAGAGCAATTTTTTTTTTTTTTTTACATGTTTTTTCATAGTTTTATAATTGAAGGTGTACAACACAGACACATACATACACACACACACACACACAAACACACACACACTAACAGAAAATAAGCTAAGGAGGCGTGGACTGACATTATCTGGGAGTGTTGCTTCATATAAGAACAGTTATGTGTTGTAGTCAAAGCCAACATGTGCCTGTTGGCCTCAGGCCACCAGTGTAGAAAAGGGTAAGCACATGGTAGAAGTATGAGTGTCCTCTACTATACAAAGGCAGACGCAGCTCAGACTGAACGCACCATGTTCTTGAGTATAAACGTCATGCAGTCATTGCTCAGCAAATATTACATGAAGAAGCTTCTTTATTCGTACGATTGTATTTTATTGCTTGTCTGGGGGATGTTAGAGAAAAGTAAGGAGCCGTTTTCTAGTAGCTGCAATATGCAAGAAATGGCCACCTTTCAAATTCATACTTAAAACAAACAAGGGTGGCATATCACTAGAATAACCACTAACTGCTGCTAAATTCAGTAGACATAGCTGCATCAACTGCTATCACTTTACTTAGTGTTGATAGCTTCAGTCTAAAATCTTGATTAATCTAAAATATTGTACCTTTAATTTTGTTTGGTTTATTTATAATTAATGAGTTAAATAATTTATAATTCAATCGGGATCCATTGGGTAGCAACGCTTAGCTTGACCAAAAAAATTGAGTTGTTTTTCAAAAAGATACTGATAAAAAGAGCTGTATTATACTCACAAATCAAGTGTGAATGGTGCAAATTTGTATTTAAGGTAGCCACTAGCACGGAGGGGGGAGGAGAAAACATGTCTTTTTCTGTCACAAGTGAGTAAAACTAAAGTGCCATCCTGTGGACGTACTTTGAAGCAGGGCAGATTGTGTGTTGAAAAATGTGCAGAACACACTTTTTTTTTGATGACATGTTTATAATGGTCTTCACCTTCCGCACTTCCTCACTTTTACATAGCTGTCGAATAAAAAAAGCCCATAACCGCTCTGAGAGTGTAGCCTGTGTCTATGAAACCGGAGATTTGTTGCTTTTTATTCTGAGAGAGAATAAGGTTGGGTTTAAACACTGAAACACAAATGACACCAACTTCTACTCGAGCAGTCAATAAGCCGACTCTGGCTTTGGCAGTGCTCTATCTTATTTACAGGACGTTTGTTGCACTTGACATTTATCGTGGCTCCGGGGCCGTGAACTTCATGCAAACGCCATCGAAGCATTCAGTGCTTAGGGCCCGGGGCCTCCCGTCTCGTCGTCATCACAAGTCTTTTCACGCTAAGATAAATCACTTCCACTGGACCCCGAGCACGGAGAAGGGGAGGGATGGAGGTGGGGGATGAGAGGATGGAGAGAGTTAGATGTTGGGAGGAGCAGGGAGAAGGGCAGGCGGAGGGAGGGATTGAGGTACGGGGAGTTGGGGGTGGGGGGGTTAACATCCTAGGAACACCCGGAGGTTAACGCCAGCCTCATTTCTCCCTCGTTAATTGTTGGGTGCGTTCACACAAATATCACTAACCATTATGAAGTCAGCATATGGTTTGGGTAAATGCTCTTTAGATCTCAGAGGGATGTAAACACTGTCACCACATGACTGTCACTGGTCTGCGCATGGCTACAGGACATGAAAGCCCTCGTTCTTAACCCGCTGACCTGGAGGCCTGGGTGGGGGGTGGAGGGGTGTAACTTCCTCAGGGAAAAATGCTTGTAGCGATTACAGTTCAACCGGAATCAAATAAAGATGAATATAAAGTCAAAGATCTTAGAACAGCATCTTGGATGGATTTCTGCAGGTTGTTTGGTGACATGATCTTAGCATCTCATGGCATGGTCACTACTTATTGATTAGTGATTATTAGGGCTAGAAAAATAAAGTAGATGTATTTATTTTTCTGTTTTATGGTTCTTTATACATCTGTTTTCCACATTTCTGAGGAAATATGCTATATACTGTGTAAATGTCTGGCCTAGCCTACCACTGAAAACGTCTCATTCCGTCGTGGTGTCAGCACTAACAAACATGCCACGTCTAGTGACGCTTTCAAAATAAAGGCACCGAAAAGTACTTGATTGGGTTCAGGCACTAAAACAACAAAAACAATCTGTAGTTGGGGCCTTTAGCTGTGTTTAAGAGTTATTAGCTGTTACTGAAGAGACATTTTTCACCTTCAAACTTCTGATATTCATTCATTTTAGATCAGTTTTATGCCCAAAGATGTACTATGATCCATGATCTAACTAAAAAGCAAAGATTATTATGATTACCTAGTTTTGTGTTTCCTCTCCCACTAATCATCTACTGACCTCTCAGATTTATATTGTGACCCACACTGAGGAGCCTTAACCTCGGATTGGGAACCACTTAACTAAAGTAACTATAGAGACTATGTACAAAGTAGTTTAAACTAACAAAGCAACAAGTAACAACATATAATATAAGCCAAAGGCTTTTTCATACACATGGGTACCTTTAGTTTTGATACTGCAAGTGTATTTGGCTGATGATATTCTTTTAGTGAAGTCATTGGACTACAGCACTTTTACACTGGTGTATTGGTTAGTAAAGGACATTCACGCAGTACTAACACACCACAAACAATCCTCAAATGTACATACAATGATGTTAAAATGGGCTAAAATGTTAACATTTAGTTTATACGCTTAAAGCCAGGGTTTAAATAGAGAGTATTACCAACATTTTCAACTAATCAAAAGAAGTAAAATGGAAGATCGAGCATGAAGGTCTACACTAAATTAGCAGCTAATTTATTATTCAAGGTCTCAGTTGCATCTGATCTTCACCAGTGGACAAAGATTTGGTTTTGTTTATTTTAGGATAAGGCAGTTCTGGAAAAAGCTACTGAGTGGAGTCAAAATGATTTCATCTAAGTAAATAACAGTCAAATATGCATTAATGTATATCTTCAGTTGATGAGAAACAATAACAACGTGGAAAAATCCATAATATACGTTGGTTTTTGGCTAGTTTCTCGACAGATTCCAAAAGAAAACACTTACAAAGAATAGAAACTACAGCAGACAGAGCAGCCGACATTCAGCAGGCAGTATATGGTCCTATTATAGGCAGAACAGTACAAGATCTAATAGCGGTACACACTAAAAAATGGCTTCAGTGTAGAATGATGAATGTGCTGATGGAGCCCACCAAATCCTCCCAGCAGCTCTCAGGGCAATATATCCTCACAACGTCAGCTCCAAATTATAAATCAAACTTCTCGCAGGTCCATTTGATTCATTACAATTTATCGACAATAATTTACAGAAGTGGTTTTCAGATGCTTTTAACTCTGCCGCGGCAGTAATTTACAAACCCAGAGGAGGAAAATAAAAAATAAAAAAAATAATGAAAACAACACTGCTGTATTTTTTCCATTTGACTGGCAGTGCAGCAGCTAAGCGATATGGAGGGGTAAAAAATTAGATAGCTGATGATGGCTCATTGATTCACATGCTTGATGTTCTTGGAAAGGCAAAATGATGACACTGAAGAATTTGCTTCAGGCTGCCTTCCCGAGCGCCTTACAGCCGGAGCGCTACAGAAGGCACTGTGACTCAGATCCAGTGCAGAAATGTGATAATCATTTCAGCAGAAACACACCCAAGGCAAACAACTAACAGACAGCACAAAGAACAGACAAAAAAAAAAAAAAAAAAAAAACACACCTATTCATACCAGCAAAACTCTGTTTGCGTAATCTGCCTGCGAACAAAACACACTAGCAGACTGCAAATAATGTTTTTCTAATGTGGAAACTAATGATAGTATTGGTGATGATTTATGTCTTACTGATTGCATTGCCGTACAGACATAGTGTCACTAATGTTTGTGTCTGGTACCTAAGGCCAGGATTGGGCAGTAGTGGATTACATATAATCAGCATTACATAATCAGAATACAAAAAAAATGTGACTATAATCAGCTGAGATTACACTGGCTGAAATGCGTAGCTCGATCATAGCTACACTTGAGTTACACATGAAACTATACCGCACTGAATACACTTGGCACACCTGTAGTTTGTGTCAGTTCTGTTGCTGAAGGTGCAGTAGTAGCGGGATTCGGGGGGGGGGGGAGGGTAGTAATTGGCAGAAATGGAATATAATATTCATAATTATGTTTTTAACCGAGTATAATCACCTGAAAATGAGAAAGGACAAAAAAGAAAGGAGACGAAAAAGTGTCAGCTGGCAACTGCTACTGAACTTTGCTCAGTCAGATCTGAAAGCTGCTCCCAGCCAGCATGAAGAGACAAAGCATAGCCAGGAGGTAATGTTGCTAGCCAAAAGGCAGCTAGCATCAGCTAAGGACATTTTTATTTCAAAGGAATCCAAAAAGAGTGCAAAAGTATTCCGATGAAATATTGGGGGGTCGTTCAAGGGATTACTAATCACAGAACTGTCACGTCATTTGTATTCACTAACTGACGACGCTTCAAAGTAATCTGACCCAACCCTGCCTGAGGCTTTACAACGTCTGACATGATATTTGGGTTTCACAAAATAACTTGTATCTCTGCGAGTGCTCATTATGCCCCTCTCTTTCAAAAGGTACCGCTTATCTCCACGGAGGCTATTTCTGGTGCCGCGTGACACTGATGATGTTGACAGCAATCGCCTTCCCACATCACACAGCCTCCGTAAAGGTCAGACCAAATGAAAAGGATGTGTAAGCGAGGCCTGTCCTCCTGCAGCAGCCTGATCCGGCCTCAGGCGCTCCGGCTGATGAGGCCTAAACATCAGCACAGGGTCGTTATTTCAACTGGAGAAGCACTTAACTTCTTTGCTCTCAGTCTCTGAGGACACTGCTGCAGCAAGGTACGACAAGGTAGAAAGAAAGGGAGGTCACGGTGTTGGGTTTTGTCCCCAAAGTACCACGGAATGACTTTTTTTTTTTCCCTTCCTCCTTTGACTCTCGGTGAATGCAATTCCTGCGCACCCTGGGCGAATTAATTAATTACAAAGCTGGCTGGGTATCAAAGGTAAATGATTTAATTATATTCCCTGCGTCTTTGTTAAGAAGCCAACTGTCAGGCAGTGGTAAGTGGGGCTGTGGCCCACTGTGGTGCCTGAGGGCAGTGTGTGTATAAGTGTGTGTGTGGGTGTGTGTTTGTTTATGTGTGCATGTGTGTGTCATTTTACATTAAAAAAGAAAAATGAAAATAGAGAGTGTGTGTGGACATGTAGTAGTAGTGTGTTCTGCTACTTTAGGACTTTCACTTCTTCAGAAACTTTAAAAAATACCTGTTTCATATTTTAATGATAAATCAGTCATACTCACTGGTTCTTGTCAAGAAAAGGCAGTAGCAACTTGACAGCTGGGCTGCACGTCTTTAACAACAGTCAACACCATGACCACAATCTTTCCTTAGTTATACTTGTAGCTAGCTAAAAACACACTTACATATTATGAGGTTAGTAGGTTAAAGTGGTGAACTATGTTATATAAACACAAAGCAGATAAGAGCCACATTAGCATTCATTTTGAGTCCCGTCTCTCCAAATCCAATATTTACTCTCCTCTTAACTCTGTTTTTGGGTCTTCAAAAACTCCTAAGTGAAATATTTTGCTCTTTAGCTGCTAAATGTGCTAAATGTGTCATTAACACTGTCTATGGTTTGGTTCTGGGTAGGTATTATAAAGTCAGGATATAGTTAGTATATTGGAGCTTTTCAGCTGAGAACAGTTGCTGTAAACAGCCCAAAAAGTAAAATTACCGACAGTAAAACGTGAACAATGAGGTAAAAATGCAGGGTCGAGTGATCTTGTGTGGGCTCATCACAATGATCCCATTTGCATTTATCATTTGATCCGTTATTACCTATGATTGTTACCAGCAGGATTACACAAAAATGACTGAAGGATATCCATCAAACTTGGATGAAGGACTGATCTCAGCCCAGAGAAGACCTCATTATCTTTTGATGCGGATCCAGATCAAGGTATTATTTATGGATCAAGATCAATAACATTGTGTGCATTTAGTTGTATAGTATCCTTTTTTTTTTAACCATCTTTTAACTTTCCTCTGTGACAGAGGCTTGTTTGATGCCACAACAGAAAAGGGAAGATGAGGTAGTATCACATTATAATGTGCTAATTTAAGACAATAACAATGTAAATACTGTCATTTTATAACTAGAAAAGTTTCTTTTTAGAATGCCGTAAGTGTGTATGTCATAGTGATGAGAAAATCTTGTTAAAATGTGAAAAATATTGATAAATGGCAGCAAAATGTTGCCGTACTCACTAGTTGAACTTATGTTAGAGGAAGATGAACTCAGTCTCAATAGTCCGTCACAATGTACGTAAAGCATTCTCTTTTTCTCTGCTTTTATTTTCTACAATGCCAAAGCTACTACGACTTTTTTTTAATTTGGGAGGGTCACCTTTTACAAAACCAAGTAAATATTACAAGTATAATATCAGTTTAACGAGGGCAGGACCAGGACACAGAAAAAAGACATAAACGCTATCTAAATGTTACACATATACAAATATAGATATGCGCATACAATACATGCCCTCACAGTGGACAAACATACCTCTGAACAGACTCACACCTCATATGAGATTGAGACATATAGCGCTTGTAGGTCGAGTTCTTCTCTTCTCGATCAGTGTAGGAGTTTGCTGTGCATGATGCTTATTGGCTGTTTTAGATGACCTGTACATGGGAGACGCGAGCACTGAGGAGAAGGCTAAGTGTTGCTGAGAACAAACAGGGACGGGACGGACAAGGTTGTGTTCCGTCTTCAGGCCAGCAGTTTAGCATATTGTGGCGGTAAACAGTGACACACATCTTGATCGTTGTCTAACAGAGGTGCTTTTTCTGATGTCACAGATAGAAGGAAAAACCGCTAACAACAGGAGACGCGCTCCTAATGATAAAACGGTGTTATAAAAAATAAAAAAAATCCTCCTATCCGCACGGCTGAATAATTGCTGAAGAAGCAGGCCCGCTGGATTCAGGATAAATAGAGCTGTTACTGAGGTTTTGTCACCGCACAAAGACGCTGTTTATAGCACCGAGGCCTCGGAAAAAAAATACATTTTCTGGCCAAACAAGGTAAATGAAGCATAATTGGAAGCCCATAACCAAATTGAAAAACGGGTGCCTTTTGTTTTAACTGTGTTAGAATCGAACTGAGGGCGCCTCTCCTACTCTGTAAACCTGCATCAAACTGCAGGGCTCAATAATTATAATGTTCAGGATCCTTCTGAGGGGCGAAGAAAATCAATAGACTAAGGACAAAGAACCTATAGCCATCACTTAATTCTCTTATCACTGTGATTTAGGGGAAGAGGAGGATGTTAAATAACTGTAAATCTTCTGCTATGACTTTGAGGGTGCTTTATGGCAGTTCTTACAGCGTCTCCCAGACAGAATGTCCATACCTTCCGCAGACCACACAATTTATAGCTTTATTACCCTTTGTCTTAAAGAGCAGGGAGACATAGCAGGGAGGAAGGAGATAACAGGCCAGCACACGGGTGGTTGGGGGAAGGAAAAAAAAAAAAGTCGGATGCCATCATCGACATAGACATATCTCTGTGACAGGTTTACGGCTCAGGAGCGGGACTTCTATTTGGGGGGGACGAGAAAGCGTGGGTGTCCCAACCCTCCCTTAACTCCTACCTGTGCATCCCCCAAACTGCAGCACGTGCCCCAGTGTGGAAGAAGCAGAATTCAATCTTGAACGTATACCCTGATGATCTGATTCTCTCTGCTGTTCAGCTGCCTCCACGCCCTCCCGGAGGTCACAGGGAGGACTGACAGAGAGGGAGGGCTGAAGCGAGGGAGGGCAGACGGAGGGGGAGGGGGGGGCTGCTTTTTCACCACAGAGTCATGAGTTCCTCTGGACCGGGCAGATGCTTCCTCATATTTTCTAGCCGCGCTGACAAGTGGCTTATTGTTTCCCTTGATAAGGGTACAGTGTTCCCGGTAATGGGAATTAGAGGGAGGCGTAAGTCACCAAGACGCAGGGCGAGACTGAGTCAATAGATAATGGGAGATCTCTCGTGGATGCAAAAGGCACGTTTATTATCAGCGGTGTTTAAAAAGAGCGAGGCCCCCTTATTTGTCTTCCAGCTACACTCACGGGTAGTGTGAAGGCTGGAAATACAAGTTACACTTTGCTTGAACCCTGTGAAAGAGGTTCCAGCCAGATGCCCCAGACGGCCTGTTCTAAACTGTGTTGACTCACGACAGACTGACGTTCAACAACCAAACGAACAAAACCTTATTACTGCTGCATGAAATGGGAAAGGAGTTCCGGCGCTGCAGGATTATTAATAGCTCACGCTGAATCTGGATTTATGCGTTGGTTTGATTTGGATCAAAGGAGGGTTTCTGAAAAGATTTGTTAACGTTGTAAATTGGGAAATTTGCTAACTTGTGTCTTAGGAACGACGGTTTTTACTCCGGTGCTTGTAACCACTGCAGGCGTCGTCTATCACTGTCTATCGATGTCAGTGCGCATCGAGACCCAGAAGCGTAACATTGTGCATTATCGTGTCGCTCCAGACTGTTTGGACGCAGCAGAACGCTTTATGTCAAATCCACGCTGACATATTATCGCCTTTTACGTCTATATGGCATGCAGTTGCTTTTCACACATCCAGCTGACACAGAGCAACATTACCATTGAGTTGAAACTGTGTTTCTGGTCACATGATGAATGTAAGCCTGTATATTTACTCTCCTTTTAGCTTTGCGTTGCTCTGCACCAGCTCCTGAGGGACGTGTCGGGCTCTTAGGTAGCTAAAGGCTCCACTATGTTCACTCACCAGTGTCTGTCTAACACTTTTTGCGCGTTGCAAAAAAACCCCCCAAAAAACCCCACTAACATCCACTGACATCTGGCTTTTGTCATCGATTGGAAGTCGTATACATTAGGCATTCATTCCCTGGTCAAATACCTTTGCAGTGGTCTTGGATATTTATCAGCTCTAACTCTGGTCAGCAGTGATGTAAACACAACCAGGTGAAACGCTACAGTGCACATTTAAGTTCTAGATGTTGGTGTGTAATATTTTTCCATCCAGTGCTTTTCAAAGCAGTGCTCGATCATTGTTCGGTGTGAGTGAAGTTTGAAAGAGAGATTGAAATAAAAGCTATAAGAGAGTTGTCGCTGGCTTCGTGTCACTTTCCTCTGTTCCCTGTTGCCCCGTTGTGACGTGGAAACGTGACATATTAGACACAAAATAGAGAGGCGAACTTGCCTGCTGGCATCAAGGAAGAAGTCAACCACCTATTTTTAGCAGGTATACCCACCTTTCCAAATATGCATACATGCACTTATCTTGGTGCAAAATGGTGCAACTCAAAACAGTGACGCTGTGGCCCAAAACCAAGACACACGTGTTGATTCATTTCGGTCAGCGAAGACTTTCAACTTTCACATTTCATCCACAGATAAAAACATTGATCATAGCAAATTTAACCTTGTGAGGAGACAACTGCATAATGAAATACTAGGATGTATTTGAAGCTTGGGGTTTGAGGACAATAATCCTAAAAAGATTCTGCTTTTCTAAAAATAGTGTCGTTACACCCGCACCCACAAGGTGGTTAATGCGTTGGCCTCTGTTTGTTGGTCAGTGGGATTACACAAAAAATGACTGAAACGAAACCTGGACCTCACTCCACCTATTGTGCACAATGAGCACGTTTAAGGGAAGCAGACCTGTTTGCAGACACAGTTCGACCCAGCTGCTGACCTCCTCCCCCCCAAACAATGCCGACATCAAAGACACAGTTTGTATTCTCCTGCCTGATAAGTTATTGTCAACAGCTGCTCGGACAAGAAGTGCCTATTTACCCGAACCCCGCGCCGAACGGCAGAGGGGAAGTCAGAAAAAAAACAATGGTCCTCTCAAGTCATAAACAGACACGTTCGATGGCTCGGACTTCAAAAAACCAACCAGCCAAATCTACAAACGCCCCACTTTTCCCGAAAAGCAGGTGTACGGAAAAACAAACCCACTTTAGCAAGAAGCATAACATCTACTCTTTCTGGTGACACGGAGCTGCAGAAATAAATTAAAAAACAAACCAAAAAAAGAGAGGTTTGGAGGGGGGAAAAAACAAAACAAAAGCACAATTACATTCCCCTCAGAGAGTGATTTGTGGCTGTGTACTGAGAATCTTAAACCCCGAACCATCCAACATGGTCAGTCGAGCAGAGCAGCAGTGAGGGTGTCCTCCTCCTGACAGCTCCCCCTAGGGCCCTGGAATACATTAACCACTGTGGTCCACAGGGGTGTTAGGAAAAATTACTCACTCCTGCCATGTGACACCCTCGATAAATTAAACTCCCCCTTTAAGTTTTAAAGGCAAATGCATATTGTGGCCATCACTTAGAGGCTGGCCTGTCCGTGCTCGTGCATAATTCGCTGTAACAATGTGTTACCGCAACTCGGTAACCCGACCCAGCGGCCGACTGCAGATGAGTGAGCAATGTGTGCGATGATGTCGGGGGAGAAGGAGGAAGTGTGCGGAGAAATTGCATCAAAGGCTCTGTGTCTTCATAATTAATAAATTCTAGTCCATCAAGCTGTAATCTAATTATGAAGTATGCCTTCATCTGCCATGAATCATTTCTGCACTTTGTTAGCTAAATTGGGGGAAAGAATCCAGACACATCATTGAGATTTAATTCTTTTTTCTTTTCTTTTTTTTTGCTTCGTGAAAAAGTGCTGAAAAAGTTCGAGGCCTGACACAAAAGGATTGTTAAACCCCCTGTAGCTAATGGCTTCAAAGAAAATGTAATTATGATTTAATAATTGACAAATTAAGCCCAGGGTGCTTTCATTTTTTGGCAACGGCCATGATCCATAAAATCAGTTTTTCTAACAGCTGCATGTCTAAAAGAGGTAATTACATTCTCTGTAAACACATATAAAACCTACGCAAACACGCCGAGCAGACGGCTGCGGATTAGGGGTGAGATGGAGATGTCATCCCGTCGTCACGATGGCACATCTGGAAGATAACTCTGTAAAAATGCGGCTGGTGATAGCTTCTTTCAATAAAAAAAAAAAAAAAAAAAAGTCTCTCTAAATAAATTCCCGCTGTGGAGGAGATACTACAGCAGTGACAAGCCAATGACGAACATGCGGAGTTGCGGCTGGGGAACGTCAACACCTCCACTCAACACAAAAAAAAAGGAAAAAAAACATGACGACCTCGAAAAAACTAATTACGTGTCACACTGGAGATCATTTGAGTTGCTTCGGTACAATATGATCTTGTTTGTGGAACGCCAGAAACACGGAAGTACCTTGAACATAATCCTCGTAAACAGCTCGAAATAAGTCAGCCTCTGTGGTTTGTTTTTTGTTTCCACTGCGCTGACACGCTACAATACGGCAGCGTTTGAGAAGATCCGCGCCTGGTTTCCAGAGTCCTCATCGTCCGTTGAGAAGCTTGACAATTCCCGTCTTATTAGGCTGCTCACAGCGTTCCGCGATGAGACCGCCGGCTTCAACTTGAGTGAAACTTTATATTTCCCTTCTTCCTGCGCTCTTTTTTTCATTTCTTTTTTTTTTTTTTAACATGCACTAATGATCTCGATGAGACAGCGAGCGGGTGAGAAAGGGAGACGCGGAGCGCAGACAGAGCCCAAATGTAATGTGTAAGATGAGTAACATGATTAGTCGAGTCACCAGCCAAGGCCTTCAGTCAAAGGCGGCGACGGTAAAGATCACAAGGCACATTAAGAGACTCTCCGTCACGATGTGAAAGAACATCTGAGTTCTCAGCTGCCGCCATTCATTCTCGTAATGACAGTGAATGCGGCTGAAAGCAGTGGGATCTCTGAATGGCATTAAGCTTTCAACTTTGATTAGGTGACTCGCAGGAGATGAAGAGAAATCATTTAGAGGAGGATAAGTGTGTCAGGAGATAATGGCGCCACAGGTTGAATGAAGAGCTGGCTCCCAACTGAAGCTGATGAAACACAGCAACAACCTGAGAAATCCAGGTGCGTCCCTGTTTAGGTGCGTGTCTGCGCAGACGCATGAGCGCGACGCGCAATCTGTTGTGATTTGAGCGCGCGCGCGTGCACGCATGTGCATATCCGCCTGCCAAAGACCTCACTTTCTTTGTGTTTCATGTCAGGCATCTCTGTCTCGCTGACAGCATTTCACATTGAGGTGGCATGTCTTGGAAAACAAAACTAAGAGGGCTAAATACCAGCAGTAAATACTTTGTCACAGCAAATTTAGCCAAATTAATGTCAAAAAAGTAATTACAGTTTGATTGTGTGTCTGTTTGTGTGTGTGGAAAGTTGTCAAGCCTTTGAGCTTGTGAGACTCCACACACACAAATGTTTCTGTTTAACCATCATCATCATAAATCAGTATGAGGAGCCGGGTATCATCTGGAGATTCAAATTGTAGCTGTGAAAGTACAAAATCCTTCAGAATGTCTTTTAAAACTTTACGAATGTTCTCTGTGCCCTGACCAAAACAAAACATGATGACAGGTGCCAGTTTACGACATCCCTCTCTTTATCTCTGAGTCTCCTCAATTTCCCCCGACAGAGAGAGAAAAGACAGAGGGAAGGGGGAGGAGAGGCAGCGCTGGGGACCTGAAGTGTGTTTAGGAGGAAGATGGCTGTCAGTAGCTGTCAATCGTCAGCTTTTTGATGCCATCGTCTTGGCCCAGGCCTGTCTGTCTCGCAGTGTAACAGCTATCAAAGACTCACTCACAGCAGAGACAGGCGCTAGGCTGGAAACACGAGGAAATCCACACGTTCTCTCATTTACACCTGGCATATAGACTTTGAGAAATCTGGGTCTGTGAATTATGATGGAGACGATCATTCTCACCTGGCCTTGAAGCAAAGTAAATAATAAAAAATAAAAAAAAAGAAATGCTGAAAAATGCTGAAGTGATATGACAATCCTCTGAGTGCACTGCATATGAATGTTGGTAAATGTTTGGAAAGAGAGACCGCGTTCTCCACTCTCTCCGTTCCATTTTATTCTGTTCATTTTGGCGCTTTTGGTTCCACAGTGCTGTATTCTGGTACAATGTGTGACCCTCGGTGCCCTGAGCTCACAGGCTGGACCACTAGATGCACGGCTAACCAGGCTAACTAGCTAAAAGCAGCTACAGTCAGCAGTTACCCACTCTAAATGTGACAGCAGGCCAATTCCTACATACTGTGCCTTTAATAACAGGATTATAGATTGTAACTAACGCCTTTATCAATGGTTAAAAATAATTGTACTAATGCTGTATAGATCTGTAGAAAGCTGCAGAACAAGATTCATGTTGCCAGTATGCTAAATGCTTTTGGTTGGTTTATATTCTAATGCAGAGTTCAACTTTAGCCCTTTCATTTAAAGAAAAAAAGAGAGAAAAAGAAAAAATTGGTTGACTCAATTTTGTGTGCATAGCCAATATGCAATTAATAGGCAGTAATAAGGATGCACTAATATAGAAATAGATACATTACACATATATAAATATTGATTTGAAAACAGACATTTAGGGTTAGGGTTATTTGATAGTCAGCCATCATTTATAAATTGAAGTAAGTGATTAGTATAGGGTCCCACACAACTCTTTATTTGTAATAGTTTAATCTAAATACGTGTAAATTAGCAAAATGATTGTACATACAATTGCATTTTATTTTTTGGAAAAGAGAGGTTGTGGTCTGTTGTGAGGTTGTTTCAAACTGTTTATATTTGAAAGACTCCTCAGAGTAGCCACCTCTCTACTTTCAAACAGCATTCTACTTGATATTTAAAGTGTTACCTTTCTGAGTGTGTTTTCAAAAACTACATAGTGCACCTATAATATCTTAATGTCATTTATAAATGCCTTATTTAGGAGGTTATACAAGTACAACCCTAACCCAAAGGAGAAAGCCCACAGTGCAGTCAAGGAACACTACATGACTGTTCCCAGTACCAACGATGAAATGATCTTTGTTTGCTTTCCTTTGGCCATTTTTCGGAGCTCCAAGTGGTAAATCATTCAAAAGCGCACGTTTGGACGGTTAGTCGCGCATTTGATGTTTCAACAGGAGAAACGTTTCAACAGAGAGCGGCACAGTCTTATTTCCAATGATCGATATCGTGATCGCCTGAGCAGCGGTCTGTTAAAAGAAAGTCCCACACTGATTGCCTTTTTTCCCCTTATTATTGCCAGAGCAGAGCATTTTGAAGAGAGCAAGTCACCTTATGTTGCTGCGTTGATGACATCAATCTGTCCTGCTGTCCTTGGTCGACTGTCTGCTTTTCTTCTTGTTTGTGACAGATCACTCACATGGCCTACAGTTTCCTCACCACACCTCAGACAGCATCAGGATGACCGTGTCCAGACGACCAGATCGCAGCTGGACGCGGAGGGCGGAGAAGGAGCTTTTTCGACCTTCTCCTGCCGAACATTTAGGTACAGTTTGGCTCGAGCTTTTCCTTCGCCGCGTCTGCTTGGCAGGTGCACGCTCAGACAGAGCAACGAAATATGACAGGATCCCTTCTCCGGCACACAGCTCAATCTCCGTCCCGCGTCTGCAGTTTGTAGCTGCCTTCGGGAAGTCCTGTCAGCGCTTACCATTTGGCCTTGAACCTGTGCTAAACTATTGAGTTCGTCATGCATAAAACATTAAAGATGTACATCCAAAAGGCTGTGGCTGTGTGTTTATTGGCACTCACTGCTCCATAAACCATTTTCATCCCTCGCAGGATGAGACACACATGCTCTGCAGCCCTATTGATGGCGTTTAACACAGAATATAAACCATAAAACACAATAATAAACATAAGCGGAGCAAATAAATCAGATTCATAATAACCCCGAGGTGGGATTTATGTAAGCAAAGATAGAGTCTTTGTGCAAATTGATGGTACAAGCTCTATCAAAGCACCAGTGAGACACTAATATAGTCTTATAAACACAGCAGCAACACTCTAAAGTAGCTTCATCTCTCCTCTTTGGCTGGCCTAAGTGCTTAAGTAATGTATTGCTTTCATAAGTGTGCAACTTCCCAGCACTTTCTTCGGTGGAAATATGTCTCCATCCTCTGGGTGGTGTGATTAAGAATGAAATACAAAGAGCATTACTATGGAATAAATTTCAAACAGTGGCATAAAGCAGGGAAGTGTTAGCCGTGCCGCGCTGAGCAGCAGCAGCAGCGGTGGTTTTCTCTCTGAGAGGCCCCCGTGACAACGACAGGGAGCTCCATCACCGCCACACACCGTCCCCCCGGCGCCCGAGCTAATGTATCACCTCTGGATTAAAGTAATATCTGTCTGATGGATGTTTTCCGAGCAGAGCGGTCCACATGCACCCCAGACACGGAGCCCAAGTCGCTGGGTGTAGCTCTGAGGAGATGGGGCCTCTGCTCCTGAAGGTCTGTTACACTTTTATCCCCTGTGCTCCCGAATCCCGCACCTCCTCCAAGTCCATTCATCCTACCTCCTTTCCCCAATTCTACAGCTAGTTGTGTGTGTATGTACATGCATTGCACGCCTGCTCACATGTGTTAGTCACAGGTCTCCGCTGAGACGCCGACTGCCATCCTGGGGCGATGCCTGTGCTCCTCCAGTCAACTTTACTGCCTTCATTTGGCCTGATGAATGGCTAGCTGCCTTATCAGTCCCTCTGCCTGCAATCTCAAGTGGTTCCCTGGAGCCTCACACCGCCTGCAGGTTTTTTTTTTTCGGCCGCTGTCTCCAGCACGCGCCCATCCCGCTTCTTTTATGTACGCGCCAAACACTCAGAGATGCGCAATTACACACAGATAATACTGTTCTACATGTGCAGTTCAGAAAACAACACGCACACGAACAAAAAAACAAAACCAAAAAAACAATGCAGCAATTGCAAAACTCTGCAGAGCCCAAACGCACACACTCTTAACACAAGGCACACAAGCATACGCACATGTCAGCTAGCAAATCCATCATCTTTATTTCTTCCCCAATGTGCTCATATTTTTTCTCGTGGCTGCACCATGCTCGCAAAAATATTTATTTTTGCTGATTTTTTTTCTTTCTTTCTTTCTTTCTCTTTTTTTTTTCTTGAGGAAACACAAAAGAAATCACACCTCTCTCTCTCCCTGGCTCATGCCAAAATAATCAATGCTTTCCAGAGAGGGACTTGTGGCGCGACATGCGTGGAGGGAAGGCAGAAGGATGCAGACATAGCTCCAGGGCTCTGGTTGTAGATAATAAGTGAGGAGCAGTCCTTGGGTATGTTTTACAGCTATCAAGACTCATCATATTTGACATGCATTCTGGTGTTTACACAGTCTCCTCCGTAAAATCCTCTCCAGCTATAGAGGGGAACAGGGCGCAGGGAGCACACACAGCGCAGCACGTACACATTCTGCACGCGGAAGCTCTTAGAAAAGAGGAGCCGCTTGTTGCCTTCCCTTTCTCTCTCCCTTTCTCCCTCTTTTCTCCATGTCCCATCTCTTATCCACGGCACAATTGGCGGCGTTAGCACCTGTCAGCTGACTGACTTCTTGTTCCCGGTGGCTTATGAAAAAATCATGGCTGCTGGGCTTCAGAGGCTGCTTTCCCATCAATATGAATTCACCATGGTCTTCATGCAACATTAGGCCGGGCCCTGCTTTCATACAGCAAGCCACACGCTCTTTTCGTCTGTAATACACAAGAGGAAATGAAAAGAGTAAATAGTCCTTTTAGAATGTTGCATTCGATCATGGGTGGAACCAAGTCGCCTATGAAAGGGACCAGTATCCTTGGCTCTCAAAAGCACGTTTGCCTTCCATCCCCGTATATTACGGCATTGTGCTCTGTGTCCCTTATTAGTGTGTCCTGTTTTACAGTAAATGAAACAGTACAAATCTCAGCGCAGACCCGCCACGGTTGTCCCCCAATGTTATATTCGTAAAAAAAAAAAAAAAAAACGTTTCCACATTCAGATGCGAAACTCCGTTCGTGTACTTTTGGTGTGAGCGCTGCAGCAGTGTGTCGTGCGGCAGAGTCAGAGCGTGGTGTGTGAGTAGACTATTCAGAAAGGAATGAACTAAAGCATCCTAAGCAAAATGACACTGCGCTCTCAGTTATAAGCTGAATTATTATTATTATTTCTACTTATATTTAAAAAATTAAAATGACCAGACCTTTGTTATATATTAAGTTGAGTTTGTGTACAATATCCCCAAAATGTAAACACCCAAAGTGACACACAAACACTATTAAAAAACAAAGTGAACTAAACTATAAAACCTTAAAGTCACATAGATAGATTTTCATGAGCAACACCAGGTGTTTAAAATTGAGGACAACAACTCCCATGATCCCACGCTACTTGCATCTTTTGTTTTGTTTTGACTGAAAGGCAGAAATTACTAAAAGTGCTTTTGCTTTAAGCCGTACGAGCTAAAAAAAAAAAAAAAATGTTTAACAAATTCTCAAAAGTCTGCTGAGTGAGGTAAATTGGTCACAAAACAAAACTCATCCTCATCCTAAATAATTCATAGGTGTTTTATAGTTTACAAAGTTTATGTCTTCACACCTTTAAAAATGGTTCTCAAACATTCTCCACATTTGCTGATGTTCACCTTGAGATGAGTGAGGCTGGGAACTGTTCCCCCAAAACCCAAATGTGAAACTGTACTTTCAGAGTCGGAATCGGAATCAGAAATTCCTTGTTGATTCCGGGGGGGGGAAGAGAGATTGGTGTGTTACAGTTGCTTCGTCTAGCATAGAAATATTACACAATATAAGCATAAATAAAATGAATGAAATGTGAATAGCGAAGACAACAAGGAATGCATCATCTATGCAATATAAACCTATTCCTCTCCATGCACACATTTAAAAAAAAATTTATTTCAGAAAAGGAACCACATTAAATGCTGTCTTAACACAAACAAGCGACCACCCTGACAACTAACAAGCCCTTTTAGTTGACTGAAATATTGATTAAATCAAAAACTGCATGATCAATAAATGAGTAAACACGATAACAAATCCGAGCAGACGTGTGAAGCTTTTGGTACTTGACGTTTCTTCAATACTGCTGCAGATAAAACTGATACCAAAAGAATATTGATGCTAATGCCCGGCCTGAGTCTCGAGGTGCTGCACGGAGACATGGTCTGTATCGGTGGGGGCCACAATCCGAACAGCGAACGGCCGCTCTGAATTAGCAGTAAAATCACAGCGGAATGGTCGAAGTTACTCCGAGATTTCTAGCCCTGCTCATGAAAGACTCATCCGACCTTCATTTTGCATGGACCTGCTGCAAACCCTCTGCTCCCCTTCAGCTCTCTATCTCTCTGCAACACGCTGAAAGTCAATTAACTACACCACTTCTCTCTGACATCATCGGCGCTAATACAAGCTGCTCTTGACCTTATGTTTGTGTGTCTTTTCCTGATTGGATTAACTTCAGATGTGGTGTGTGTCTGGCTCTATTACAGTGGGTGTGTTGTGATTTCAAAACCCTGAGCCCTCCTCCCCCTCCTGCAGCCACTGTCCCACCCCTCTCTTCCTTTACACCTCCCCGAAGGTCTTCTCTCCCAACACGCCATCTCCAAGAATTGTCTCACACACACACACACACACACACATATGCCTCTGCTCATGCCTCCCAACAGTCATATCCCATGTGACTCCTGCTCAGTGATGGAACGCCTGAAGGAATCCATCCCTCCATCCTCCACCCTCCATCTCTCTCTCCGCTCCCTGTTCTCGAGTCCGGAGGGGTCATCTCAGACAGAGGGCTCATAATCAACTCAATTAAGTGAGTCTGATTGCTGTGGCAAATTGGTCGGAGGGGGTTATAACATTATCATTAGCGCCTCAAGTGCGGTCACAATGGGACACGGCAGTCAGATGAGAGTGAGACTTATAGGGGGAGAGGATATAGTGAGTCCGGACAGTCTCTGAGGCAGAGTTGTCTTTGTGGCGATGACGAGCGGATGAAAATGTGACTCTCTGCACCGGAGGAGGAACATGGTGTGAAAGGGAAGGGGGCAGTTAGAATCCCAGCATCCCGAGCGCCGCTACAAAGACGGAGTCATCCTTCCTCTGGCTCCGACTGCAGCTAAGGAGACCTGCTGGCTTAGAAAACCAGTGGCTCACCCAGTAATTGTTTCTGGGGATATGACATTTGTCTCTTCTCGTGGCTCGCTCAGGGTGTCAACACCTTTCATACACCCAAGGCTTTTCCCCACCGTGGCTCACGTGCCCCGAAGCAGCCTGTTTGATCTTTTTTGAGGACTGTCAACTTATCGCTTGACTCCATGGAAATTGAATTCTGTATTTATTTACACGCCGGGTTAATAGTATAGATGCTGAGGTGATTTGAAAGTCAAACAACCAAACCTGCCATTCATTTTTTCTTTGGGGGGGGCTGGCTTTCTCCTGAAGCAGATCCTCTGTTTTGTTCCGTGCGCCTAGAAGACACAAAGACAGGATGATAATGAATATGAAAGGCTTATCCTAGACATTCAAAATACTCACACAGCGGTGATAAATCCAGATTTTCATGAGTGAAAAGCAGTTTTTTTTTTTTGGAGGGGAAGGGGGGGATTTTTTTGCTATATCCTCATCTACATTCAGCAACCCTCCGAGTGGCCTACATAAACTGATGCTCTTTTGTGTGCCTACTCCAGAAGCACTCGTTCGGGTCTTGCACGGCAGCACAGTGGCCCAGTTCGAGCGAAAATCAGTGTCAGCGCGTCTCCAATCGCGTGCGCACGCGTGGCGAGCCTCTTCCGGAAGCCTTAAACAAGACTTGTCATGTCGGGAGACGCCGCTTGTCAGGCGGAGGACAAATCTGAGGATGTCAATTGAATGCGGAGAAGCGTCTGTCAGTCGCTCTGACGTCGCTCTCTCCATTGTGATTAGCATCACTTAATATTCACGCGCGCTTATCTTCCCAGCCGAGGCGACGCCGGGCTGGCTCGCCGCTGTTGGGGAGCGCGGAGGAAGCGAGCCGAAGCACAGATGATGTAACAGCCGTGTGGCGTTACAAGCGTGTCAATATGTGCGCGCCCTGCGTGTCTTCTGTGGTGGTGTCACAGGTCAATTCAACAAGAGGAAAAGTGATATTAGTTCCCCAGACATGGTGAGGAGGAGGAGGGGGGCGGGGAGCGAAGGGAAGGCCTAGCTGTCTTTTGTGCCGTGTGCCTGTGCTCGCGTGGAGCAAAGTGCGGATTTGCTAAACAACACTGCCACTTGGTGTTCACGCGCGGGTACTACACAGCGTAGTATAAGGGAACATGCACGAGGGGATGGATGGGCGCGGGAGAGCTGAGAGGCCTAAAAGTTGAGGCGCTCCAGGAGTTTTTAAGTGCTCGAAAATCAAATAAATCTATACCTGCCATTCTTCTCTGCACGCTTTGCAAAATTTAAAAACCTTTTTTTTTTTTTTTTTGTCAGTGCCCCCTCTACACACACACACACACACTCACACACACTCCACGCGTTAAATGCATCAAAACAGGAACCTCCTGAATTATTTTGTTTCATATTAGCGGTTGTACGTGTCAAGTTTTGTTTTCTTGTTTCTCCACCGCGCACTTTCTTTCCACCTCCGAGAGCGCGTGTGAGCGTGTATCACTGTGGCACTCCTGACAGTCACGGCCCGGGAGGAGGAACAGTGGTGCGCTCGCTTGCAGATGGCAGCACACATTTTTTCTTTCTTTTTTTTTTTTCATTCCTTAAACAGACACAAAAAGCAGCTGAGGGACCAGGGCCTGTCTGTAGAATGTGCCGGGGAAGAGTAGGTACTTGGCACAAGTAGCAGGAACAATTAGCGTCACGTAAAGCAGAGGCCCGGAGCAGCTGGAGAGAGATGGTGGAAAAACACGGCATCTCATTTTCAGCGAGAGGACCTCAGCAGAACTGTGCGCGCACTCCGAGACACCCCCCCCCCCCTCTCCTCGTCACAACTCTCCTTTTTTTTTTTTTTTTTTTTTGGGGAGACAGCCCGTGTCACAGCTCATTTAATTGATGTGTTCTTGTCGGCGGCGTGTTTTTGTTTGTATCCGTGCATTCTTAATTAGGGAACAGACACAGGAAGCCCCATGCGTCCTTGGAGAGACCTCGCATCCCACTCACATCCCCAAAATTCCTTTTTGAACATTCCTGGCGACCGTCTTCCCTGTTCCCCATTTTTGAAGCTGCGAGGCGAGAGGATCTGAAGTGTGGCTCATGGAAACACTCTACCAGTCTCTCTCTCTCTCTCTCTCTCTCTCTCTCTCTCTCTCTCTCTCTCTCTCTCGACAAAGCATTGCTCATTAAACTTTGCCTGCTTCACAGATGAGCTCAAAGAACATGTGATGTTTTTATTTTTTTATAAATCAGGTTTGACAGAAAGAAGGGTTGCATTCTTCATGTAAAGTTTGTGAAAACCTGATTTCAAATATTAAAGAGGAGGGTTTTTTTTTTTAAGTCTGTCTTAATGCAGCACTCATACTTGTGTACAGGCTGTGCTCTGATTTCACCACTCAACATCTTTCCTGTTTGTCGCTGTCTCAGGCAGTTTGACAGGATGAGGTGGTCATGCTGACCTCTCGCTCTGCATCTGAGAGTCCAGTTTTTCAGTAATGGTATGAACCGTATAATGTGTATCTCACAGCAGCGATGCAGGGAATTCTCACTCACTGTAACAAAGCAGTATCTTTCAAAGGCTGCTTAGTCTCACATTTTATTCTTGCTTTTGTGAGTCCTTATTATTATTATTATAATTTTTTTCATAATTGTCAATGTATTCATGTGGACATGACTCTAATGTTGCTGCATGTAAAGGTGGAGCTAATTTCCGTTACTCCATTAACCTTTAATAACATATCAGAATGTATTTGGTGGCTTAAATTTCATGATAATAATCTGAATCTGCAAAGGAGTGACTGAAGCTCTCACATTAATGGCATGGGTGAACTGTAATATCTTTTCCTCCAAATTGTGCAGACGCTTTGAATGGAACTACTCAAATAAAGTAAAAGTACCTCAAAATTGCACTTAGTTACATTCCAGTAGTCTAAATGGCATCGCCTGAAATACTCACAATGACCATAAGGCCAAAAACTCACCTCTGAATTGCATAGCAACGCTGATGGCTGCTTGTGAAACAACCCTGCATTTGACACCCGAGCAAAAGAAAGTGAAAGCAAATGATGGCTGTAGTGTCTGAGATTCAGCGATCACATTAGTTCTTAAACTGTCGTTCTTCTTGCCTGCAAACCTCTCTATGCTTTGCCATGAAAAGTCATATGTCTACAGAACTTTGGAAATATACATGTCTCAAAAGAAGCACATTTAATCTCTCTAATCATGGAAAAACACTGAAGAGGACACCAGAGAATAAACAAATGACTAAGAAAATCCTCTTTCGCCCTTCTACCACTAGAAGGCAGTATTGTTAGTCAGCAGTGGGCTGTGGGGAGTTGGAAAGAAATAAGGGTAAGAACTGTCTGAACCCCAAACGCATCTCTGTTGTTTGTTTTTATTCTATAATCAACTGTGACTCTTTAACCAGCAGTTTGACTATTTTTGCTCACTTTCTGAACACAGAGGTAGAGAGTTACAGTCTCACTCCCTTCAGCTGTGACCAATTTAAAACTAAAGTTGAGCCTTCTCTTTTATCAGTTTGTCACATTTGCAGAGTGTTTGTCATGGTTTTCAACTCCTCGTGCAGGAATTTACACATTGGGAAGGAACAGGCTATCTTGCGAAACACCCAGACATTACATTTCACTCATGAATTGCGCCGACATACAGTACTGAGTACTAGCTTACATTTAGGAAGACGGATAAAAACTGTTGAAAGTGCTTGTTTGGATTGCAAAAGAGCTGACAGACTCAAATTTACAGCATTGGCAAATAAAAACAACAAATTGGGTCAGTGTTGGTCACTCTACTGGGATTTAGTCAGATTATTGTAATAAAAAAAAAAAAAGTAATAAATAAAGATTAACTGTACTGTTTGATATCAAAATATTTCACCGTATTATATGTGTATTATAATAATTGTCCGTCCTTCAAAACTGTCCCTACTTTTGTAATATGCGTCAGTCACAAATCAATAAGCCGAGCCTCCCTCTCAAAGGTCAAACAAAGCAAACACACACTGTACAAAAAGGACTGACACACAGAGGTTCGGTGGATTTAATCTAAAACTGTCCAGCCGTTCCTTAACAAAGCCCAGAGCACAATGGCTGCAGATATTAAAATGCTGTTTTGTGTCGGACTTGCCGTTGCACTGTCAGGTAAGAGGTGGATTTTGTTTTTGTCTATCATCTGGCAGGTGACAGACGTTTCTCCAATTGGCGGTAATGGTTGCTGCTGCCGCTCTGTTCCTCTTCACTCAGGTGTGGGAGAGTCTGCCTTTGTTGGGAAGAGCCACGGCGAAGGGAGGGAGGACGCCGTGCTGCAGTATGTTGTTAACAACTCGCTGAGGGAGCATCCGGTCCTCACCAAACTCAGGCTGGTAAGAAAACCAACCAGCTCTGCCCTAATGTCTCATTCTGGTACGGAGGCGATGACTGCAGCGTTCATTTCAAACATCTTTTAATGCTGCGGTTCCCTTCTCGCTGGTCTTGCTCGGACCCAAGTTCCCATGCTGCACCCACGCTGATATCTTTAAACGTGTTCCCTACGAAGCTCTTCTGATCACCTTTAGTTTAGCATGGGCAGGCTGCCAACATTGATCAACATGCAGAGGCTACCAGCAGTTATATAGGTCAGACCGACGCTGGTCTGTCACCCGGCGCCCCAAGCTAAAAACTAAAGACGATTGTGGCTTTGAAGTTCGCCGGTTCTAAAGTTTGGATCTCACCGCCACTGGATGAACCATCAGGGAACACTCTCAAGAAACTTTCAAGAAGTAGCTGAAGACACACCTGTTCAGAATTTGATGTGTTTAGTTTTGTGTTTTGTGTCACATGCATATTGGATTATCTTGCTTATATGCACAACAACTAACTTGAAACAAAACAAAACATAATCACAACTGTCTCTGGATTTTCAGACTGTAAGCAGTATATTTGTTGACCACTAGAGGGCGGCACAGTGCCAAAGAACCCTACACAGCCACATGCAAGCTAAGGGGTAGTGCCAGGAAATGTTTTTTTTTATCCATTAAGTAACACATCACAGTGATATGTTCTAAACTATTTCATCTCTTCATTTCAGAGAACCCTTGAAGACCGGTGGAGTGTCATGATGGTTGCAAGTGAACAAGCACAGTTTATGGCAAATCTCATCAGACTGATAAATGCAACTAAAGCTATTGAGATTGGTGAGATCAAGAGACAAGAAGGGACGATGATGATGTTAATCTTCAAACCAACTGAATATTAGAAATTAAAAAAAAAAAGTGTGGGAGTGTCCTTACAGAGTTGTTAGGGACACATGAGAGATCTGGGTTTTAGAGTCAGTAGGTCCACTTGTGGGTCGTTGACCCAACCGGCCTTGTGTGGGTTGCTAGGACTAGGTTAGCCCAGGTGTGAATGGTTATTCTGGGGGCTGTCTGGGGAGGGAACTCAGTACTGCATTGTAGGTGGGTGATAAGCAATGTCGCTGGGCACCTCCTCTGTTCAAAGACTGTCATCCCAGTTTGACAGAGATGGATTCTTTAACTCCCCTTTCAAACCATCTGTCTCTTCTCGCCTAGAGGTTTACATGTTGTCCTCAAAGAAAGGATCTTTCTCCCTCAGATGTAAGTGGTCAGCAGGGTCTTGACCTGAGGAGCTGGCCATCCTGTGTTGTGCCATTTGTTAATGGAGACGTTGATTTGTCTCCCCAGTGTACAAACCTGTGCAGTCTTGACTGCATTGAACAGCATAAACTACATTACTCTGTTTCTGACTCGGTGTTTTGTCTTGAGGATGGACCAGTTTCCACCTGAGCGTGTTGCTAGGTTTGAAGTGATTCCTGAGTTTCTCAGATATTCCAGCAACATAAGGAATGATGATGATGTTCCTTGTTTTCTCTCAAAAGATTATACTATTTTTTCAAATACGCAATAGTAAGTGATTGAATGTGTGCATTTACTCAAATGCTGTACTTTAGTATTTCCATTTTCTGCTATGTAAAGGGGCACTATGTAGTTTTGGGTAAATGATGAATAACTCATTTTTAATATTCACCATATTAATGAGGTAATAGTGCAGAAAATATTAAATTTGTTTCCATAAGTGAATAAACAAGCTGTTCTTGGAGGAAAATAAGGTCCCAGAACACTGTTTGAAGTTAGAACATTGGCAGGGTCCGCCACACATAAATAAAGTGAAACAGTATGAAATGTTGTCCTTAAATGTCAGTTTGTTTATTCTGTCATGAAAAGAAGAGTTTGTTTATTTAGTTTGTTTAATCATAAGAAAGTCAGTCAATGAATCCTTTCCCAGAACTACAGAGTGCTCCTTTAATATTCCCACTGCACATTTTGGAGACAAATGTTGTACGTTTTTCCTCACTACATGTATTTGTTTATATTCTGCAGGGATGTACACAGGCTACAATGCACTGAGCATGGCACTGGCCATGCCAAGTAATGGAGTTGTGGTGGCTTGTGAAATAGAAGAAACTTACGTGAACATTGCCAAACCCTTTTTTAAGGAGGTGAGAGAATTTTCCTCTTTCCAAACAGCATGACTCACATTCAGTCATCCATGTAGCCATTGTTCAAACCTTCAGTCTTAAATCCATAATAGCACAGGTTGTATTTCCCAGCCTGGCGCTCGTGCAACATTTGAACGTGGCACTCTGCAAGTTTAGTAAGATTGATTGTTGCTTCTGTCAGAGTGAGATTGTGCAGCTGACAGCATGCTCTGCATCTACCTCCTGTCAATACTTCCTCACTAAATGCTGCCGGCGAATAAAAAAAGGTGTCTGCTCAGGAGGCGGTGTCACATAAAGATGCAAAGCCAAGCAGGAAATCAATCCCTGTTTTAGCCTGGCCAAACACTCTCTTTAGAAAACAATTAAAGAAAGAAGAAAATAAACACTTTAAATCTATGCACAACTCTCAGGTGACACAATTGAACCTTTTTGTACAGGCTGGAGTTGAAAACAAGATTAATGTGCAGCATGAAATAGCCATGAAGACACTGGGTAAGTGCTGAAGATCTTTGTCATAATTTCTAATTAAAGACATTTTTACCATTATTTACTTTTGCCTCTGTACCTTTAGATGCACTGATAGCAGGCGGGGAGGCAGGAACCTTCGACTTTGTGTTCATCGATGCTGATAAATTCAACTATGACAGATACTATGAGAAGTCCCTTGAGCTCATACGAAAAGGGGGCATCATTGCGATTGACAACGTAAGCACGTCTCACACAACCAAATCATTTTTTTTTTTTAGAAAGCATGTTTAGACTGTGAACAGAGTAATTAACAGCCTATTTAAAAAATGTATTTCAAGGTGCTGTGGAGCGGAAAGGTTGTGAATCCGGCTCCAGCTGACATCACCTCGCAGGGTCTGGATGCTCTCAATAAGAAGCTGCACAAGGACGAGAGGATCGAACTGAGCATGCTCACTGTGGGCGACGGGCTGACCATTGCCATCAAACGCTAAAATAACTACGATATAGAAATTACATCTATTTAAACCAAATGTTGCTTTTGATATATATATATATATATATAAAAAACTATATGAGGACTCATTGCCCTCTGTGCTTTTTGTCGAATACAAAAATCATTACAATAAACATTGCAACCCCATCTCTATGTTTACAAGGATGACAATCACAAAAGGGCTGGTAGAAAAGCCAAACACATGGTTTCAAGCATCAAAATGACATTATTCCTAAATCAATAAATATCACATAGCTGAAGATCAGGGTCAGATAAACATTCAAAAATAGTGGTTTGATTTTCTTTGTAACGGAACATGAAATATGTATTGTTGTTTACATGATCAGCTCTGTTTGTAGCTACATTATACCAGGACCGCAACAGCTGACACGTCAGAATAACACAAGTGGAATAAAGAAAAGAGGAAAGGCATGTGAAGAAGTTCCAGTTAAGCCCTTTAAAATGAGACTAACACAAAAGTATTTATTTGTGTGTGTCACCAGACTGCTAAGCGTCTTGTTGCTGTGATCTAGATGGTAAGACGTTACACTTTAATATGGGGAGAATATAAAACATTCCAGGGATAGTTGCAGCTGAAGGCAAGCAGGATTCCCTTTCTTTAGGTCGCAAGGGTGCAACCTGTAAGGGTATTATTCAAGTCTCCAATGGCCTGAGATGTTACAGCATTTATGCATAGCCATGGAAACGCACACACAGCATGAGTGTTGCACCAAATATGGTGTTTTTGAATTATTTACCAGCCAAATGGCAGCAGGACAAAATAACAACATGATTTAATGCTTTCAAGAGACATGTAATGAGATGGCACAGAACAGTTAAAATGAGCTAAAATAACATAAAAAACATAAGAATGTGTTACACCCATGGGTGCAAAAATCATTATTTAATGGATTTAACAGGGAAAAAAGACAGAGCCTACATATTGGCATTAAATTAAAACATGAAACAGTGCTGGAACGAAATACTCAGACCAACCTTTTGAGTAAAAGTAAGAACACATATAATGCAGAAAAGTAACAGGCAGGTTGAACGTCTGTTAGAGAATATACTGCTGTTGTGATTGACTGTATTATTATAATGTAGTCAAAAAGTAGAAATACTCCATTACAAGTGACAGGCCTTTTTTCTAATACTACTAGTTTAAAAGTACAGACTTATAATCAGCTCAGTGTACTTTAAGCATACATTAAAAAGGTAGGTAACACTCAATATTGGGTACACATACTACCATTACTACGCATGATAGTGTATATATTTGCTCATTATTAGTCATTAAAAAGAACTTATTAATAACTTATCCTGCATGACCTTCATCACGAGAGGTTTCTCTCAATAACCCCCCTAATTACTACTTGAGTGGGGTCTTACTAATATCTTATTCACCATAGCTTGACACTTATTAACCTACACAGGTTCTACTAATGAATTAGTTATGAGCAAGACCTCAGTGTAGAATGTGGAACATATTTATCATAGTTAGAAAGACTTCATTTAGAGTTATTTGGACACTGTTAGTCTTTGAAGTTACATTAGCATAGATTATATTTATGAGGCGTCACTGAGGGAGACTGGCAATTCTTATGGTGTGGCTGGCTACTACCACCGTTTAAGGCCCTTACTTTAAGCTTCCTTTTTTACTTTTAATAAGCGGTAATTAGCATTTAGGTTGATAGCCTGATATAATATGTTTTTTTATGCAGAATTAAAGCTCTTCAATGGATATGCTGTAGATGATTTGGACTGTGACCAAACTCAGCACTGTGGAATGTTGCCAGATCTCCTCTTAATTTGTACTGCATGGAGATGTGTATGTCTTCTTTGTTATTGTCCTACTTGTTTGTCCTATATGTTTGGTGACACTCAGTTTCCCCATTGAGGATTTCCTATGGTATGGTATGGTATGGTATGGTATGGTATGGTATGGTATGGTATGGTATGGTATCATGAGGCATTAAAAAGTGCTTATAACTGGCAGCAGTGTGTGAAAAAAATATCTAAAATATTGAAACAACAGGCTATTTTATTTCACCTTTACACACATGATGGAAGTTATGTTTTTCTCTAAACTATTTTCCCTAATCATGACTTTTCCTTCAACAACTTCCTTACTTAGTATCAATAAGCAGCTATTAGGAGGTTACTGAAGGAACAGTCTTGGTTATCAGCCTGTGTAGAATATCATAATGCTTTATATTGTCTAACAAGGGCTGAATATGCAATATGCATTATGCTAATAAGCCACTAAAGGGTGTGTTTTTTAAGAAAAGTGATACCACAAGGGTAGAGTTTCCTCCAACATCTGTATTGCAGTAACACTCTACAATAGTGTAAAATGTAAACACTTAAGTGCAATGATCTCTCAGGTGTGCTTAGAGTAGAGTTTTAAGTACACAAAACTGGCATAAACTGAACAAACAGTTCATATGTCTGACAAAGTGAGCTCTGCATGGCTGTAAGCAACCCAGTTAATTCAGGCTGTATTTTCTGCATGAACATGTGAGTTTAAATCTGCCTGCAAACTGCAGTGAAGCAGGTTGATCACAGAAAAATCATAATAGTATAATTGATGGCGTCTTATTAAAAGACACAAAACGAGCCAGGATGGTCAACATCTTATTATTATTATTTTTAAATCTACTCATACGGCTAAATGTATAAATCCCCAACCATCCTCATGTGAATATGTGTCATAATGAAATTCCACTTTATATGAAGTCCTTGAAATTAATAAAGTCCAAACGTGCCAACAATCTGTATGTATTATCAGAAAATGACATCACCAATGTAGTGCTGTGATCTATTTTTATTTTAGTTTTTAAGGTTCCATTACTTTTTATATACACTTTATTCTTACAGCAACAATAATAGTAATAATAATAATAATAATAATAATAATAATAATAATAATAATAATAATAATAATAAAGGGCTGATTGTTTTTGAGGCTGACAGTTCATGACGTCACTGCTGCCCGTCCAAAGTGTAATGTAAGCCCTCATTAACCATCAGCTGACGCTACACCTTCTCAGCACCGCGGACAGCTCCGATCTGCATACCGAGCAGATGGCGTCGGTCTTAAAAGCCCGCATGGAGCGACTCCGCATCGGACTTCCACCGCGACAGCACGGCCAGCAGCAGCATGGATAACAGACCCGGCTTCCCGCACAGAATCACCCCAGATGCGCATTTACATTACAGACCGACACGTTCGACATCAGACGCCAGAGGGACGCCCACGGGCATGAATCTGACCGACCCGTTATCTGGGAAGTTGGCCGAGAAGGAGCTGATGCACGGCCTGAACCGTCGTCTCGCAGGATTCATAGAGAAAGTGCACCACCTGGAGCACCAGAACCATCTGCTGGAGAGGGAGATCGAGGACATCAGGGGGAAAGCGAAAGCCGCGTCCGGTTTGGAGGAGGAGTACGGACCCGAGCTGAGGAAATTGAGACAGCTGGTTCAAGACATCACCCATCAGAAGCATCAGATCGAAATAGAGCATCAGAATTTAGAGGGCGAGCTGTCCGGCTTGAGAAGACAGCACGAGCGGGAGGCGCGCAGCAGATCCGATGCCGAGGGCTCCATCGAGGTCCTCAAGAAAGACATCAGCGACGCGTATCAGGCTAAACTGCAGCTGGAGAAGAAAGCGCAAGCTCTCGTGGAGGAGGTCCGCTTGCTGAAGAGAAACCATGAGGCCGAGGTGTCGGAGCTGTTCGACCAAATCCAGGACGCGCAGGTGGCAGTCAGGGAGCAAGAATTTGGCAACCCCGGCGTCACTGCGGCACTCCGGGATATCAGGGCACAGCTGGAAGGTCACGCCGTGTCCGACTTCCAGCAGGCGGGAGAAACTTTCCGATCCCAGTTTGCAAGATTAACCGAGCTGGCTGAGAGCAAGAGGGAGGCGTTAAAAGCGAGCCAGCAGGAGATCCAGGAGTACAGGAGGAGACTGCAGGCCAAGAACATCGAGCTGGACTGCGCTAAAGGCACCAGGGAGGCGATGGAGAAGCAACTTCATGACGTGGAGGATCGCCACAAGCAAGAAGTGATTCATTACCAGGTCAGTCTGCCGGAAAACACGTTATAATGAGGGTTTAAGGCATGATTGAAAACAAGACGTGTCGTGTAGCGTTAATACATCGTGACGTTATGATTTTATGTGATCAGTTCTCACTTGATAGATCACCATTTAGCAAGGAATGTGGATTCACAGTTACTAAATGAGCTGGATCCCAGAAATATCAAACTTTATCTCAGAACCTCAAACTGATCGTCAGATGCAAACATGTTTATGCAACTGAAATCCATTCACTTGATACATTCTAATTCATGTATTAAATGTGTATTAACATTCATTAACTGACGATTAATTAAGTGTACGCACATTCAATACATTCAAAGTGACTTGGTCAGGAGCTCAAAGAAACCTGAGCTCATGAGACATCCTGCACTGATGCAAGCTTTAAATCATCACGAGATGTATTTGTTGATTATTACTTGAAGCAGCAACCAGGTCATGTTTTGTTGATTCTGGCGGCCCCTGTGGACACAAGTGGTGTGTGCAAGACAAGACAATAGCTCCTGTTCTGCCTAGAAAATGCATTTGTTATGGAAGTTATGGAAAGAAAACCGCAGCGTGTTTTTAACAGATGCTTATGGAATTAAGAGCGGTATATCGATTGTGGCCATGTAATAATAACATAACGAAGGTGAAACAAAGTAGACTTTGGTTTGGTCTCATGTCATACTACCAGACCAGAGCAGCTACTTTCCTCATGCTGTGAAACCCCTCAGTTTATCATCAACACGCTGCTATAAAAAAAGACTTTCAATTTACTGACTTTGGTGACCTGGATAAGTTGGAATCCACCCAGCTGGATAAAAATAACGATAATGAGAAATAAGAAATAGCCAAACTTCTCGCTGATGGCATTATTCATGTAGGTCATAAACTGAAGCTTTTTCATAATTAGTTAACAACTCCTTAAGGTATATTCAAGGATATATATTTTTTGTAGCCATATTATAAAGTGTTACCTGTTCCTTTTTTTTTTTTTTTTTTTTTAAAATGAAGTCATTCCAGTGTTCACATACACATTGTGTCCAGTAATGTGTCATCTCCTCTCTTCCAGAACACAATCAAAGAACTTGAGAATGAGCTCATAAACTGCAAATTTGACATGTCCGGTTACCTGCGGGAATACCACGACCTGTTGAACGTCAAGATGGCTTTGGATGTGGAGATACTGTCTTACAGGTGAGGTGTCCCGCATCTACGCGGGTTCAGAGGAACAAGATTCACCCCAAAATCAAAATGTAATATATTTCCCTTCCTCCCTGTAGTTCCTATTTAGCCATCCAGATTGTTCTGCCGTGATTTGCCAGCGTGATGTGCTTTTCTGGTCCTTGGATAAATGGCACTGTGGGGAAGAGGAATTAAAATGATTAGGGGGTGAACTGTCCCTTTAAGATTTAAAAGTTGATAAAGTGACAGCTCTATATTTCCAAAGCAAGCATTTTTTGGGGGCGAACAGAAAATTAAAGCTTTCATCGTCTAACATTAATGTTGAATTTTAAATTCACAATACAATTAAAGAAAATAGGTGTGTATGTGTGTCTAGTATGTGTTCTAGTATGGGGAACACTGAAATGGTCAACAGTTTCCTTTCTTAAATTATAAGAGCTTGGAAATAAATAACACAAAACTGTATGTGATTATCCTATAAGGCCAATACGCTTTACTAGTACTTTGCACATGCCTAAAATCTTTCTCATATATAGGATTAAAATAAAGTATCAGTACCGTACATGGGTAATTTCAGATCGAATCTGTGTCTCCTATCCTGCAGGAAACTTCTCTGCGGTGAGGAGGCTCGGCTCTCCACCATGTCAGACACCCACATCTCCCTGCCCTACATCTACCACCAGTCCCCGGTTTACACCCTGCCTTGCCTCAGTCGCCCGGGAGGCCCGCACAGACGGGTTGAGCCCCAGTACAAGTTCGTAGAGGAGATCATCACGGAGACCACCAGGGAAATTGAGATGTCGGAGTTTGAGGAGACAGGATCCGAGGAGACAGAGGTGGGAAAGGATGAGCAGGAGAAAAGAGACAGAGGGGGATGTGAGGAGGGGGAGGAGGAGGAGGAGGAGGTGGAGGAGGATGATAATAAAGACAGTCGAGAGGAAGACGGTGAGCAGATGTGTGACAGTGAGCAGAATCAAGTAGTATCGCCAGGGACCTTAGAGAATGGAGGAGGGGTGAGCAACAGTGAAAAAGGTCAGATAAGTATAGGGGCAGCTGACAGTGGAGGAGACAGTGGCATAGACAAAAATACTCAAAACAACTTAAGCGAGAACACTGGTGAGGAAACAGAAGAGCAACATCAAAAAGCGGCAGGAAAACCAAAAGAAGAGAAAGACGCTGCAGTGAAAATGGAAGCAGATCAGAAAGATCTCCCTTCAAAAGCAGATGATTTAAAGCACAAAGTCCCGGCGGAGGAGGAGAGTCTGGAAAAATCTGATGAAAAAGGCGAGAAAGACAGCTTTATCTCCGCTCAGGTGAAGATGGCTGTTGACGAGACCTTGGCTCAAGTGTCCAATAAACCAGACAAAACTCAAGAGCTTAGCAGTGTCGTTCAAGTGCAAGACAAGGCTTCCACTTTGGCTTCAGAAACAGCTGAGAAACCAGCAGAATTTACAGCAGACACAAAAAGCACTCTGTCTGTAGAGACAGGGGAGCTTTCAGTAAAGGCTCAAGTATCATCAAGTGCAACGACCAAGAGTGAGGAAAAGGAAAACAGCCATACAGAGCCAAAGGAAATAAGTAAATCCGAAGCTGCAAAAGTTGAGGATAAGGTAGCAAAAATTGTCCAAGATGCTAAACATGATAGCAATAAAGGCCAAGATGACGAGTCATCACTTAAAGCAAATGCAAAAAGTCTTCCTGAAGTGAAAGATCAGAAGCCAAGCAGTGGTGAAAAACTGCCAACAGTCCAAACTGAGTTGCCAAAAGAGAGCACATGCACCAATGCAGGTAACACAGAGGTACACCAGGGGGCGCCAGACAGCAGCCAGGTTCCAAAATCAAAGTTGCCTGAAGTTTCAGAGAAAAAATAAATAATCCTGAGGGTGAAGCTGAAAAGGTGGCAAGCAGTCAGTCAGAGAAATAAGAAGAAAATGCAACATTATCACCTTAAATTACAAACAGAATGGCTTAACTAATGTGTACACTGATGCAAGCAAAGACAAGGCAGCTCGGAGCTGTGAAGTCTCTTCAGAATGACCATTTTAAAAGGAGAGAGCATGATTCTTCTGATGTTTGCAACAGCTTTGCCTTCGAACTTTAAATCGATTCAAATCATTTGACTTAACTCATGTAAACATGAATGTAAAAAATGCCAAGTTTGAATGTGTGTGCTGACTAATAAATGCAATATCAAAAAAGCCTCTGGATATTTCGACTGTCTTATTGTGGATAATACGTGTGTCTGTGTTTGCAAATAACCGGCTCCAGACAGATGCTGAGACCAAGACCTGCAAAATCAATATCAGGCAGCTGAATTAATCACAATAATCACAAATGTACACAGGCAATGACATATTATACATTTACGGTAGATCAATCTTTAGATGTACTGTAAAACTTTAGCTTTTGCACACACTCTGGGGAGTGACAACTGTAACTTGGACACATGAATATTTCAGGATGAATGGAGATCATTGTTTTGCCTTAAAATGACTTTATCGCATATCATTAATCATCTTAATTAACTAGTTTATTGTCCGGTGTCGCTTTTGTGTTCACAGAAATTCTCTTGAGATTTGCTGCTTTCTAATTCTAGAATTTCTACATTGATTGGCTGGATGTGTGACTCCATGCACCGGTTTCTGTGTTGTGGAGTTGGATACTGGCCAGACCCTTGACTTTTTGTATTTAGAATGTATTCACACGGCTCAAAATATGTTTTGTGAGGTAAGGGATTGTCCTTTGACTGTCAAATTCCAGTTCATCCTCACGTCCAACTGGACATTCGTTCCAAATTTAAAGAAATCCCCTCAGTGTTCCTGAGATATATTCACAAGAATTCGACAGCAGGAGGTCCCAAAGTCCTCGAACTTTTACTGCCTATATCTATTCAGTTCCTCCCTAAGTCCAAGTGGACCATATTTCTAAATTTCAAGAATGCCTGGCAAAGCTGGTCTTGAGATAGGACAGACAATATGAAAACACATCTATCTCCAGCACAGAGACATAAAAATCTTAGCAGGCCTCACTTTGTTTTTGTCTGCTTTATAGCTGCCATTTCCTCTGTTTTTTCCCTATGGCAAGGTTTTAAGCCTACACACCTGAGAAACGAATAATGGACTTTAGAGTGCTGGGACCCCTACCTCCCCCAAGTACTGTAGAAGAAGATAAAAAAGAGTTTGCCATTAATTGACACATCCTCCTTCCCAAAATAACACTTAAGACACCTCTCAACACTCAAAGACTGAATCAGGGCCTCAGCTTAGAGCCAAGTACCTGAAAATACCTGAGCGGCACACTAACCCCGACACATTTAAAAGACGGCTTTAGCACTCCTTATTATATCAGACAGCTTCATCTCATTTGCAGGAAGGAATCGCCAAAACTGCATCAAATTCAGGTGTGTAACACATACACAAGACTGTTACAACACTGGGGAGTCTAAATTTACAGTATGACTGATTGTTCAACATTGTTTTTTGGGTTGAGGGTGTGTAGATCCAACCACATCCCACTCTGAGTAAACCTTTTAGAAACCTGTATTGATAAACATCACATATTAAAAAAAAGGCACATTTTGTGGAGTTCAAAGACTTTATTGAAAATTCATACATACACATAAGGACCTTCAAGACTTCCTGTGGGCTCTGTCACTGCCCAGTACAGGTAAGAACTTCCAAAGAGTGCACAGGTGCAACTTTTAGTTACATCTGGACAATGAGTTTGGCATTACTGTGAACATTAATTGTGTGCCCCCCTGTTGTCTGTTAGTACAGAATGAACAAAAACTGATTCTGCTTGGTCGGCCAAGTTAACACGCTCATCTCAAAACATACAGGCCCATCTTTAAGCATCCCTGAAAACTGCCCAGTTTAAAGGGAGCTTTAACAGAACATCGTGAACTCTGATGGCCGACGCAAAACAAAACATCACAGAGCTTTAGTATGTCCTTGTGTGCATGAACAGGATGGGTGCAGCAGTATTTAAATAATAGCAGAAAAAAAGTCTAGTGTACTTAACATGATTTGAAAATGAGAACTGTAGATGACGAAAGGAATATCAGATGGTTATGACTGTAAAATCAGAGAAGAAGGTATGAAAACGCTCACCACACAAAACCGTAAACTGATGTCAGGGATTATCACCAAAAGCCACACCGACATGATGACGGGCAAAGGGATTGGATTTTATTATTATGGCAGTACTGGACAGGAACAATGACATAATTTATAAATAATATGCCACCAACTTTCTCTTGAATATATGCAGCTACAAAGTAAAAAGCAACAGAGGTAAAATTTACCAATGATAGAAGCACCAACTTGAAGTGGTACTCAACAAGTTAGAGTTTGTTGTCGTAGCCTTTGAACCGATCTCTCCAAAGATATCCCCTTGCTGGTTTGAGTTGGACATACATTTAAGGCCAGATTCTTCTGATATTCCCTAGTCCCTTGCAGTATGGAGAAAGCTTAGGCTTCCAGTTCCAAGCCCAGACCCAGCTTGTGGCCTCCTGCGTTGATGTTCTTGCCATCGACCAGGCCAGACAGGGTGAGTTTCACACCTGCACAGGGGAGAGGAACCATCATTAGCCATAACATAAGCAAACACAAAAAATAAAAATGAGATCCTCAAAATGCTTTTTTATTCAAGGTCCGTCATACTCTACTGTGGAGTCCAGAAGTGTGCTGTATAAAAAATATACATTCAACTGTAAAATTTGTCAACTTCTTTTATAAACCCACTGTGGGAACACTTAACAATAAAAAAGGTATTTTAGTTAATGCAGGAATAAGCATCAACTAACTTTAAAGGTTCAATATGTAGGAAAAGTTACATTCATAACTTAAAATCATCAACCAAATGTCAAGACTTGACAGTTTGGATGTTATGTCAAAAACATCTTTGAATTGTGCTGAAAAAGATATCTGCTGACGTCTGCATGCTGAACAGCTAGCCCTGGGCCCCCAAAAGACCTCCTTCTCCCAGCGGCCAAAAGCTCCTGCGCCTGCTGTCTGAACACCAACACTCCTCTGGTAGTTTGGCAAGCTCTAGACTAAACTGCACTTACAAACTATCAGTTTGTTGACAGTTAATCAATGCTTATTTCAAAATAAGGAACTGTTATTTAATGGTCATTACTCTACCAACTAATGTTAATAGCATCTGTTAAAGCGATTAAATAATGCTAAATACCCTGTCTACCACTAGTAGTGATTGAGTAAGTAACTAGACACATTAGATAACTGTAAATTAATGTAAATTAATGCTTATTACTACATTATCTCATTCTAATTAATTTACCTCTATTGTATAGTTTTATTCATACTTCAATTGCACCTGTGGCTAACCAACTTACCTGGTCTAAGTGTCTGGGTGTAGCCAACACCAACAAGGCTATTGTTGTTCACTTTAGCCTATAGAGAGGGAAAAAGAAAAGATTAAAAGTTAGTTGGTGACAATGAATAGTCACACAGCCCAACTCTGAAAGTCTCTGCTGCTGTACTTACACTGACTGAGGCATCCTTGTCCAGCTGGTATTTGGCTGCAATACCGAAGCGCGTGCTGTTGCTGCCAGCAGTCCAGGCCAGGTTGACTGCAGTCTCCAGCTTGTCGCTCACCTTCTGGTAGATAGAGCCTCCGAACTCAGCTCCGTCATTGCTTTCAAAATCACAAGCATGGGAGAGATCTCACACTACAGTACACAAAATGTGGAACTGGAGTGATATTTCATGTATTGAAGGTTAAACTGTCAGCTTGCAGAAACATTAATCGACTTTCACTTCTCAATTCTGGATCGTTTAGTCACGAAATGGAAATCCTGCTAATATGGAACACTCCCGTTCTTGGGAACTATGTTGTTTGTGAGCAACAGATTTATTAACCAAGAAGACCTCAGAATTGGTGACATGTGAACCTCTGTAGTGTTGAGCTGTGCGTGAAATCTTTACAGGAGAAATATGTCTTTCAGCTGTTCTTGTCAGTGAAAGTATTTGTTGAGCTTCGACGCTGCAATTTTTTTCCTAGCTGCTGCTCAAACTGGAAATCAATGCTGAACATTTTGTTGCCATTGTAAAACATCTTGCATCTTAATTAGACACACAACATTGTTCTTGTTTGATCAATTTCCCAACAGCATACAATCAGCTTTCTCTTACCTGTATATGCAGTAAATTGAAAAAAAAAAAATACAGTCATCTATTCATAAGCTATTTATAGATTAAAGTAAACCAAATAATTCTAGATCAGGCAAACTGAATCCATAATTACAGTATAACAGCTTATAAATCGCAATCTTTATGTGAAAGTTCTTGCACTTACACGTTGGTGTGCAGCTGGAAGTCTCCTGTCTTGTAGCCGATAGCAAAGTTGTTCTGGGTCATCTTTGATTTGGCAGTGTCGAAGCTCATCTGGTAGCCGGCGAGCCAGCCCTCATAGCCGATGACAGCGGCTCCGTGGATGGTTGGGCCAGCGAAGTCAAAGTCAACATCACAGCCCACGTTAACGTATTCGCGCTTGTAAGCAGTCTTGACTTTGCCGCTCTTCTTGCTGATGATGAGAAATACATCTTTGGTTAACCTCGAGCGAAATCCCAAGCAAGTCAGATAAGACATTAAAACAGTATTTGAGACAGGGTTGCATTTACTACATATAATGCTTCAAGGAAATTTTAAGTTTGACAAGTTGACTGGTAAACATAAATATCTTCTCCCATAATGTGTTGCCTTAAAACAAACAGGTACAAATTATCTAAATGCTTCAAACTACGATAAAGTTAATTTCCTGCATGCAATTTAGGCAGTGTGAGACAACTTGCGCAAGTTATTAATCTTGTGTTTCAATTTTATTTTAAATTATCCTTTCTGTACAGCCAGAACCTGTGACTATGATGCTCACACTGTACAAATCAACTGACTGGCCTTAACATGACTGTTTAAGCTGAGCATGGAACACTTGATTGCTATTTGTCCAGTGATGATTAAAAGAAAAAAAAAAAAGCTTACTCAAAAAACATGAGTCCTCAGCAAAGTTCACAAAGAAAAAGAAAGGCAGCATTACATTTGGTGCTATTCTACTATGGATGGACAGATAGATGGATAGATCTGCCGATTGCTGAAGATGCCGGCTATATGGTCTGACATGCAATAAGTTCAGTTTTATAGCACATAAGTGTCAAGACTACAGCATCTCTGGCATGCCAGATATCAATCTTATTGTTCAAAAGATAGATTGACTGTTCAGTCAATAAAGGGAACAAAACTGGGGCTGATGTTGATAAGTCGTAAAAAAGTCAGATAAATATGAATCAATGTACACAATGTTTTAAGTTCACCCAAAATATACGCTAATAAAGATATATCTGAGGCCAATATCATCTTAACTATTGGGTGGGCACTGCTTGTATGCCATTTGGGGCAAAAATCTGTACAGTGTACAGTGATTTTTCTAAAACAGCGGGACATTTACTGGGGATGTATGTTGTGTTTTATTTTGTATATTTACTGTTTCAATGACTTTCAAAATGTAGCATTCAATAAAGTTAACCTGAGCATTGCCTTGTATTTTTTTTTAAAAGTAGCAAAAACATTAAAATGAAGAATACTGTTTAACAGAAAAACAAATGCCCCTTCACTCTTCCTCAAAGCACCCCAAGGTGTTGCTCCACCAACATCAAGAAACACCAATCCCATGAGATAATTCTAAATACATGCACTCTGCCAGAAGTGAGCTCAAATTGCAAACGGAATGAGATTATTATTTCTCTTTAATAGACACACTGCTGGAACTTTGAAATTATGGCCAGTCATTTCAACACAAATCACATTTAAATCAGACCTTTGAGTCATGGCTGACTCAGAAGCTGACGCTGCCAAAATTCCTTTTTTCTTTTTTTTTTTTCCCTTGGGCTCTGTGCTGGTGTTTATTTACCAGCCTGCAGCCACATTACTCCACCGTCACCAACCCTCCCACACCTGATATGAAAGAGGATACACTTCCTCTGGGCCATGGGCCATATTCCTCATGTGATTAAACACCTCATAAAAATGCATTAAGGATTGCCTGGGCATCTGGGCACTTTTATCCCTCCCAGAGAACAACAAACTGCAAAACATCATTGAAAGAAACTTGTGAAGCCTGACAACCAATCACAGCAGTGTGATTCCACATTGGGAGAGGGGTCACATGGCTGACAGCTTCACTTGTCACAAGCTCGTACAGATCAGGTTGCCAAAATTATTTGTGTAGAGAAGGAACAGGCAGAGCAGAGACTGTTTGCATGTAACATTTTTTTCCATTCATTTCTTAATTATTACAACCACGATCTTACCCGGTGTTTGGTGAGAAGGTTGTGTCAAAAGTCAACTTCAGTCCCTTGGCAATCTTTAAGAAACAATAACAGGAACCATTTCACATTGAAAATTAATGTTGACCAGTCATGCTCACTGGTTAGACGACTATTTTTGACAACCGTTTCATTATAATTGTTGAATAATTTCCAAACCTGATCTTCAACAGTGATTTCTGTTCCCAAGGTGTTGTCAGTGTTCCACTTCTCAGTGAAGGTCAGGCCGTATTCGGATCTCTTGTACTTAGTTTCCAGGCTGCCTGCAACTTTGCTGGTATCAGTGTTGGAGTTACCAGATGTTTTGAATTCCTGCAGGGGGCAATTTTAGAGAAATGACAAAAACAGGAGAAAATTAAAAGCTACTCCAGATGACGTTACAACAAAAACAGAAACTCGTATAGTTTTTTTCCCCCCATTTTTTGGACCTTACCTAAATTAATACAGAATTATCCAAATTCCCCTTTTCATTTTTTTAAAAACAATTTTTAAATAAAAAAACCTCTTAAAACATAATTTGACTATTTGCTATAATAATGACTTGCAGGCTTTGCAGTCTCAACTGGCACATTTACTGTGGTCAGACTTTATTGATTCTTGGTGATGGCTTGCTACCTTTATGGGTGAAAATGGCAATAAAGTCTTTTAACCATAAATTGCTGTGAACTTGTGCATTTATATTGCACAATAGTACATCACTTATGCAATTTTAGTGACTATTAAGTAGGTCAGTCTTCTATTCTAACTGCAAAGAAATGACCTTACCACTCCACTGGCTGACTTTGTCTTGACATCGAGCTTCACCAGGCCAAATCCTGAAGAAGAGATGAGTTTTGTTCAAATAATTTCAAAGCTGGAATACAACATCAACAAGATTTTGTAGAGGGGAGAAACACCCCGGCACAAGTTTGCTAAATGAAAAACCCTACCATAGCCTTTGTTGAAGATGTCCTTGGCAGACTTGCCCAGGTCAGCATAGCATGGAGGCACAGCCATTGTATCTGCAGACAGAAGCAAAATACAGCGCTAAAATTATTCCTCAGAAATTTACTGTATTGTCACGGAAGCAACGTTAGAAAAAACCCAAAATGTATTGGCACAATTTTTTCAGGAGTCCATTATTGACCTATCAATTCAATTAACCTCCACTGTAAGGACTGTGACATGTACTGTTCTCTGATCCAACTGTTGTAAATTGCTCAGTTAAAATGTTAGGTAGCAAGCTAAGGACTGCAGTCTCTTGTAACTATATTATTCATGCACACATGACTTACTATTACATTGTAAGGTTCATTTATACAACTTCCATGAAACTGGTCTCTGTGAGGCACTGGCTAACATAGCGGCTGCATTTATTCTTTGGATAAAACAAAACAGCCTGGTTCACATGAGGATGCCGGTTATTACAGTGTTCTTTCTGTGGGTGTCACACCTGTTGAGCGGAGAGCTAGAACTTGAATGTGAGAGTACGTGTAAATAATATCTCGGTACTATCATGTTAATGACCAGATGATGGATCTTTCGTGCTGCAAAGCCCAACCTGTCTCTATTGCATCAGTCAGCTCATACTGTGCAACACCAAGGGATCTATGGCCTTTGCTGCACTTTAGCAAACCCTCTCTCCAAAATGAAATAACTTTCCGTTTACGAGTTGTGGTTTTAACCACTGACAATGGCAATCACTATTCTAGTTTCGCTTTTATTTAACACCCATGACACAGTAACAGCATTGCAGGTAGTCACAGCGGTGTATGTGTGACAACCGGCGGACAAGGTTACTGACTGAGGAGCCATTTTGCCGCACTGGAGTAGCTAGTGCAGGCCTGACCTTTGTCAAACTTCTGCACGTGAATTGGCAGGCAGCACTAGGTGTGGCAAGGCACATGCCAGTACCAATTAGCGGGATTTGTTAATTAGCCCCACCACTGGCATTATCAGCCTGCTACCCAACTGCTGCTAACTAGGCCGTAGAGAGGTTGACGTAACGATCGCTGACATTAGAGTGGTAGCTTTTAAATATTCTCTGAGCGCATCTTTGTAGGACACCTGCCGCTTTATCCTGGGCACGAGACGTGCGATACAAAGCCAAACGCTCCTGCTGTTACTCGACATGTGTCAGACCCAGCATGCCGAGTGCAGCTAGCTTAGCTAACTTTGCTAGCCTGCAGAGTACCGGTGTGAGTAAAGCACGCTTAAAAACTCATTCCTGCTAGTTCTGGAGTTCGTTGACAGCTTGAGGCTGAATAAATAGCTCGCTTACCAGTAAAGGATGGGGCTAGCGGTAAACTAAAGTGACTTTATTAGAGATGTTCCTCACACCGCACGGCCGAGAGAGGCGTCACCGGTTGGAGGGCGAGCTGAAGGAGACTGTACGGCAATGAAATCCAGACCTATCACATCCCGGCTCAGGACCCGGGCGGCCACAAATATGCCTGAGCAGAAATAGTTTTACGTCAGACATGACAGCATCACTGTGCCAGTGGTACTTACTGACTTATACTTACTTACTTACTTATTTAATCTCTTTCATGTGCATTTTATATAATATGCCTTGTTTATTGCATCCTTTTATTAACCCCTTTAAATAAGTCGATTGGAGACGATTTCTGGCACCACCACAGCACTGAGCCAAAAAAACAAAAACAAAAACAAAAAACTGGCCTCTTTTGAAGAACATATTGTGCTTAATTGTTCTGCGCAAAAATTGAGTTAATTTGTTCATAACTAACAGAAGCTGTTTCTTAAAGTTAATGTTTACGTTTTCCAAGTAGCTTCACAGATTTAAAGGAGATTCCCCAACAATATACCACATGTTGTAATGTAATGCAATAGATGCAAAGTAAGTAAAAAATGTATTCAACATTTTCAAGTACAAACAGGAGTTATCATTCCTTGACAGTCCTCAAAGTAATTCCATGCAGAAAACTAAATAAAAGTAAACAGACATAACAAAAACCCCTACGAGAAAAATCCAGATTAAATAAACTTTAACTTTAAATCAATACGTAAATTAGGTAATTCAGTAGCTCCGGCACTTTTTTCAGCTGATTTAACTTCAAAGTCAATTTTGAACGCCACAAAATGTTTATAAAAGAATAGACATTTGGATATAAGGTTTCCTGAAGTATACTGACTTAGCAGTCCAGCTTTTGCAAATTGAAATCTCTCACCAAAAGTGATAAAATACAGTTTAATCAACATCACCACCTCCCTTCTGTAACAGCACAATACACTGATAAGTTACATGTTCCTCTTTAATATCTAGATATTTGATGCTTCACAGGGCTAGCTAGTTATAAAGGGTATTATACTCCACAATACACTGCGTGTTGCTCTGTTATCTTTGTTCAGTTACTTTTAACATCACAACTTGTTATCTGAACATTTAATATGAATGTGCACAAACTTTAAAAGGAATGAAAAGGGCACATACAATAAAAGTATTAGTAAAAGTATGACTATGCAATTCAATACATTGTACACATGTCCTTCTGGACATCTTTTCAGGCTAATTACTTTTCCTGTTTTATCCCTTTACATCCTTAAGATAAAATTAGCATTATAATAGTCAACATTCATAATGCAGACAAGCTTAAAAATATGCCAAAGTCAGCATTTCAAGAACTGAAAAAGAGGAAGACAGTTGTCACTGGGGTAAAATATTTCAGCCTGTTACAGAACAAATGAAAGATGGAAATGAGGAAGTAAGAGCTATGAGAAAAAAGCTATGCAAAGAAAAAGTGATGCAAGTTTGAAACAAAAACTAAAAGAACAACTAAAACCAAATCAAGAACAAAAACTTTTCATTTGGTGAGACCGACAACAGACTGGGTTTTGGTATCTTAAAAGCTACCCTCCACCACAGAACTTCATATAACTTCCACTTCACTCTTCTCAAGGGACCTATGGGAAAAGAGGGAGAGATGGATGTGAAAGTTTCCTTTTTTGATCAGTTTCAAATTTGTTTAATTCAGTTACTGGTGATGATTGTAAGACGAACAAAGCATTTAAATGTACTGGAGTATATAACATACTATGCATTTAAGGTTGAGGGTCACAGCACCGTCTGATGTGTATCTTACTTCCTCTTGTTCCTGAGAAGGAGACAAAAAAATGTCATTACAGAAGGCCACACAAGTGTATTAGATTACATCAATATGACCATCTTTCCAAGACTATAGTACTGCTTTATGTTCAAAGACATGATTGGTTGAGGTCCAGTTGTGGTGACTGTACCTTCTTATCAACGATGAAAAAGGTTACGTATACATGGTAAACATAGTAAAAAGCCTTCTTGATGAAAACATTTATTTGGAAATTAATCTGCATGATTTACCATTGTTTTGGCTGAAGATTCTTTTGTCTGGTCTAAAAGAGAGACAATAAAATGACTCACTGAGAATGATAAATGAGAATGATTTACAATAATCCTCATTTCAAACTAAATATTCCAAAATAACCAGATATTGTTCACATAAAGTCATAACTTTACCATATACTTACTACGTTTTTTGACCATAAACAAGATGAACGAGGTCACCATTACAAACAAGACCAACAGGCTCAGACGGATGGTAAAACTTGTTAAGAAACTGGATGAACTGCAAATTTTAAGCACACAAGGGAAATCAGTTAAATAAATAAATAAATAAATAAATAAATAAAAATATGCATACATTAATTTAACTGAAGCTCAAAGTTATATCAGTTAAACACTTATCAAGACCACAAAATGGTTGCAGTTCTCTTAATACTGTATGGTAAATTAAAGGTTACACCAGCCTTGGCTGTTCATGCTGAGCTGTAGGAACTTCACTTGCAGGAGTTGGTGACAAGGTCGATGCTTGGTCTGCAAAACAGAGGTGAGATTCACAAATTGAACTTGTGGCTGAAATAATCAATCATAATATCTCATCTATATTTGATCATAAGTTTAATTGCCAATTTTATATTCAGAATATATAATTACTGATATTACTCACCAGTTGGAGGTTTCTCACTAACAGTTAAATGCACTGGCATCTGTAAGTCTCCCTGGACACACCAATACCAGCCGCTGCTCTCTGTCCTCAGTCCACTCATAGCCACAGTAAAAACACTGGGAACTCTCCTATCGATGGTCACTGCTGTTCCATCTATTGATCCAGATGGCTCCGTCACACAGGAGCCACCCAGCCTGCACCACTTTACTACTCCAGGATAAAGATAGTGACAGTTGATGGTTATGTTATGTCCAATTAATCCTGTAATCTTCTGATGATCCACAGAGAGACTGGGTGCACCTGAAGGGGGAAACACATCAAATTGTGGCCATCTTTTTCCAAAGTGCATAAGCATACTTTCCCAGATTTGACATGTATTATCATAACTTTTGACTGACAAAAATTCTACAGCAAACAATGAGACAAACAAACAGGATTTCACACAAGATTTGAAATGTGCAGAGATCTTACCTCCGGTGACTGACAGGTGGAAATCCTTTCCATCATCTCCCCCATTGTTAATCTCCACAGCACACCAGTAATAACCAGTGTCCTGTTCCTTCAGATTTTTCATTGTTACAGTGAAGATTCTTTGGATTTTGTTATCAGAGATTGAAAACCATCCTGAACTTGGGCTGTTTGTGTTAACTTTAGATGAGCAGGAGGTCCAAAAATATCCTTGACATAAGTATTTCACGTTGTTTATGTATCGTGGCTCATAGAGACATGGGACAGAGATTGAACCTCCGGCCTTCACTGACACTTTACTGACTGTAGTTATGCTGTGAATTCCTGCAACAAGAACAAATGCAGTATTTCAGTGGGCATATTCACCATAATATTTTCCTTCATATGACTATGGCTAGTGTAAATGTTCATATCAGTTGTTGTTTCACATACTGGCTCATCATAGTCTTCACAATCTATCTATTACAAACTATAGGACAAAACTTTACCAACCAGCAGTTATCATTATTTTCATCTTGTGAACATTAGAAGCATAAAACATACGCAATTATAAAGTGGTCCCTGTGACTGACCTGTGAGTCCAGTGAGGAGGAGAAGAAAGCTGAGATGAACAGCCATGTCAGAGAGCGAGCAGAGAAAACCACATGAGCTGTTGCACAGCAAGACTGATCGCGTACTTCCTAAATGTCCTAATTACAGCACTTTAAATTTCTCTTCCTCCAACTGTCAGGAAGTCGTCTGACAGTGGCTATTAAGATGATGTATATACATATCATGCAGCTACAGCGTACTGTCAGAGAGCTGTAAGGTCACTTGAAAAAAAATGAAATGCTCTTGACCTCACTGCGTGGTTCCCTCGCTGATGTTTTTGTCTTGTGTAAGTTACCTCCTCTTCACCTTGTGTTGAAGCAGAAAACCAAATTGACTCTGACATCTGGCTGTATGCAGTTTCATAACTAGATCATTAAGAACATAACTACAATGTGTTCATGATAGAATTACCATGTATGCTAAAATATCAACATATTATTAGTGGTCAACATGAAGTGCACAGCAGTGTAGTTAATAATTTACTGCATCTATTCCATTGGCCAATAGAGGGCTTGTGCTGAATTGCAATGGATAAATCTACTGTGTCTGAGTTATTAGGGTTGTTCCTACTTCAGACACGTCTGTTAATGCTGTATATTGTCATGTTGTTTCTCAGTTATGATAATTCTAATTTTATGAGGGTAATTTCACACAGAAACTCTGACTTAACTGACAGTTGTGCATAAGTCAGTTGTGGAGATGAAATAAACACATTGGAACTGTGACACCTGTCAATTGCAGTGGGTTACTATTCAAGCCATCCCAGTATATAAATAGAGTGGAAACTGCACCTCCCTTACTATTTAGACCTGTAAAATGATTAGCAGATTAATATGACTGGATACATATGAGATACAGGATGCCATATGGGATATACACAAAGTGATTCAATAGTGATTGTATCTCCAGATGTAATTGATATGTAAATTCCTGCAACAAGAAAACAAAAGGAGAAGGGATATACTCACAGACAGTACTTGTTCCTTCGAAAGACCTGCATGTTGTAGCCATTCATATTAACTATATGACATATTACATTGTAAGTGTCTCCAAAATTTCTGAATTAAACCCCACAAGTTTTGATATTCTTGTAGCCACTGTTCCTATCTTGTTCCACTAATTTACGGAGCAATTCACCAGACTATGTGCTGAGACCCTGTTTGTACTGTTGCTGAAGTTTGGTGCTGTTCTGAGCATTATTTGTGGCTTTTTGCTGGTGGTTTATATTTGGATCCATTTACTGCAGTGTATTGTTGTTGTATGGTAATTTCTGAGGTTGATGAAACTCTGTAAATTAGCGGCCTGCTAACTGGATCTCTCGAGAGGGTGTGTTAGACCGTGGATTAAATTTACACCGGAATATCCCATTAATCTGAGTCTAGTGGTCATAAACACAAAATGTTGACCTGATTGTAGTGGCAACTTGTTAAAAACCTTTCATGTGACTGCAGGATGTAAATACAATAGGGCAGAATTCCTTTCATTGTAAGCTGAGCTGACAGTGAAATCACAAATGCATCTCAGCCAGTGCAATACAATAAAACATATGATGAAAACACATGAGAATGTCACAATGATAGTCACGAATATATATGTGTGTGTGTGTATACATATACATATGTATGTATATGTATGTGTACATTACGGAAGCTGAGAACAGCCATGGATTTTTCTTCTTCGTTATGCACTGTTATCTCGTGATAACGATTTATTATCTGGTTATCTCTATATAACAAAGGTCGTTTTCTCGTGATAACAAATTACGTTTATTTTGTTATCTCCACACATACGTGTATGTATGTGTGTGTGAATCTAGGGTTTTAGTGAGAATCTGGAGTTCTATTAAAAATGAATATATATATATCTAAATAAACTAATTAAAATAAGTATTGTACTAATAGTGTGCAAAATATGTGTGGTGGTGTTGAATGTATTTTTAGTGCTTTTTGGTGTAAGTTGTGCGGATCGCCGTTGGAAAAAAACTGTCTCTGTATCTGTTGGTGCATGTTTTGATGGATCTTAAACATCTGCCAGACGGCAACAGTTGAAAAAGCTGGTGGCCGGGGTGTGTGGAGTCGCTGGTGATCGCTTTGGTTCTGCTGAGGTAGCGGGACTTCCGGCTGAGCGGTAAAGGGCTCTGACTTGTGTAGTCCAACAACTCCCCTTGACTGAATATCCAATGACGAGGCTCGGAGTGACAAAACAACTGAAGTTTATTCCATGGACATCACAAACAACGAAATCACCACAAAAAAACACTGATATGATGACCTTCTTAAACCCCAAAAATATAGCGTACAATCTACAGTCAAAACAATCGTTGCTCTGCATCCTGCCCTCTTGGAGACCAGTTTGCACACTGCAACGAAACATTTAAAAGGAGTCAACTCCAACTGCACAATAGCAGGACAGGCTAGTGGTGCATGAACCTTAATATGGCAAAACACACATCAATCAAAGGTACTATCCAATAAAACACATGTGAAAGCACATCTTAAATTCAAATGACCCATTATCTTAATTCTGATAACTATATTAAATGTACTTAGTTTACAACATGGCTCTATGTGTTATAATTCAGTGGCAGGCAGACAGACTTAGCTTGATCTTAAAGTTAACCCTGTGTACAATTTGTAGTTCTACTGTGTAACGACAGAGCTGTACACCACGTCCACATCACTCTTCATCGCAGCATCTGACCTCTGAGTGGACAGGATGAGACAGAAGAGAAACAGAGATCAGCAAAGCAGTTTAACTGTTTATGTTCCTTTTGTTGTTGCTTTTTGCTTTAATCAATTACATATGTGCGTGGTGAGATATTCACTTCTGTTTGAGCGTGTTTTTAGTGTTGTTAACTGTACCACAAGTTGCGGATTACCTTGCCGGAAGATTGTCTCACGTACTTAACATCACTGTATGTAACTTCCTCTTCAGCCTGATGAAAAGGCAAACTCACTGTTATTTACAGGAAATGAAGGCGACGTTAAGCCATTTTATCAGACATGATCCAATTTGATGATATAACATGACAGTCAGTAAATACTTCCTATTCAAAGGTGAACACAAGGTCAATGGAATGACCAGAGTTCCTAAAACCTTATTAGATACCATTTTATGGTTATTTTCAAAATAATACACTTAATGCTCTTCTTCTCCTCCTTATTGTTCTTCTTTTTGCTCTTTTATTTTCTAGCTCTGGCTGGAATTCCCTATTTTTCCACTGACCAGACTACAGGATTATGATATAACCTGTATGAGCTTGATTTCAATTGGTATCACTGTAAGCTGAGCTTGTGGTCACAATACCACGTTTCTGTCTTTTTGCGGGGAAATGAATCAACATGTCTTACCGCCGTTGTGGTTGATGATTCTACTTTGGTCGTCTCTAAAAGTGAAACAGAGTAAACTCCTTTTACTGACTGTCATTGCTCAATGACATACATGCACACTAGTCACATTTAAAGTATAAATATGAATGAATAATAAACAGTTATATAAATAAAAAGGTATGAATTGGATCCATCAATCATCAGGGTAGACTTACTGTGTCTTTTTAGCATAAACCAGACAAACAAGGTCACTATTAGAGCAAGGATCAACAAACTCAGAGGGATGATGACGCTCTTCAGGTCAACTTTATCACTGCAGCGTACATTTAAAACACACAATACAAATGAATTAAGATAAACAGAGTGATTTCAACAACAACAATGTAGCTTTATGTGCATTCTAACTTTGTACCTCTGGTCTTCACTGTCACCTGTGGTTGGCGCTTGGTCTGCAAAACAGAGGTGAGATTCACAAATTGAACTTGTGGCTGCAATAATGAATCATGATATCTCATCTATATTGGATCATGAGTATAACTCACTATTTTATATTCAGAATATATAATTACTGATATTACTCACCAGTTGGAGGTTTCTCACTAACAGTTAAATGCACCGGCATCTGTAAGTCTCCCTGGACACACCAATACCAGCCGCTGCTCTCTGTCCTCAGTCCACTCATAGTCACAGTAAAAACATTGTGGACACTGCTATCGATGGTCACTGCTGTTCCATCTATTGATCCAGATGGCACCGTCACACAGGAGCCGCCCAGCCTGCACCACTTTACTACTCCAGGAGAAAGATGGTGACAGTTGATGGTTATGTTATGTCCAATTAATCCTGTAATATCCTGATGATCCACAGAGAGACTGGGTGTACCTGAAGGGGGACACACATCAAATTGCGGCCATCTTTTTCCAAAGTGCTTAAGCATACGTTCCCAAATTTGACATGTATTATCGTAACTTTTGACTGACAAAAATTCTACAGCAAATAATAAGACAAACTAACAGGATTTCACAAAAGATTTGAAATGTGCAGAGATCTTACCTCCGGTGACTGACAGGTGGAAATCCTTTCCATCATCTCCCCCATTGTTAATCTCCACAGCACACCAGTAATAACCAGTGTCCTGTTCCTTCAGATTTTTCATGGTCACAGTGAAGATTTTTTGGATTTTGTCATCAGAGATTGAAAACTTTCCTGAACCCAGTTTGTTTGTTTTAACTTCGTATGAGCAGTAGTTCCAATAATATCCTTTACATAAGTATTTTACATTGTTTATGTATCGTGGCTCATAGAGACATGGGATAGAGATTGAACCTCCGGCCTTCACTGACACTTTACTGACTGTAGCTATGCTGTGAATTCCTGCAACAAGAACAAATACAATACTTCAGTGGACGTATTCACCATAATATTTTCCTTCATATGACTATGGCTATTGTAAATGTTCATATCAGTTGATGTTTCACATACTGGCTCATTATAGTCTTCACCATCTATCTATTACAAACTATAGGACAAAACTTGACCAACCAGCAGTTATCATTATTTTCATCTTGTGAACATTAGAAGCATAAAACATACGCAATTATAAAGTGGTCCCTGTGACTGACCTGTGAGTCCAGTGAGGAGGAGAAGAAAGCTGAGATGAACAGCCATGTCAGAGAGCGAGCAGAGAAAACCACATGAGCCGTTGCACAGCAAGACTGATCGCGTACTTCCTAAATGTCCTAATTACAGCACTTTAAATTTCTCTTCCTCCAACTGTCAGGAAGTCGTCTGACTGTGGCTATTGAGATGATGCGTATACATATCATGCAGCTACAGTGTACTGTCAGAGAGCTGTAAGGTCAGTTGAAAAAAAATGAAATGCTTTTGATCTCACTGCGTGGTTCCCTCGCTGACGTTTACTTCCCCTTCACCTTGTGTTGAGGCAGAAAACCAAATGGACTCTGACACCTGGCTGTATGCAGTTTCACTACGATGTGTTCAGAATAGAATTGCCATGTGTGCTAAAATATCAGCATGTATACCTTTGCTGACAGAAGTGACCAAATCTCGCTGTCTGAAAACAGCTTCTGAGGTGTTCAATTTTGCACCAAGCTGTTCACACGAGATTATAAAGTGATCACGTTCCTGAATTTAACCATGAACCACTTAAAGGGTATTTTACTCCGCCATACGCTGTCTTTTTATTCAGTTATATTAAACAACACATTACAACTTATTCTCTTAAGATTTAATATAAATGTGCGCAAACTTTAAAATGGGCACAAACAATAAAAGTATGTTTATTTAATCCAATACATTGCACAAATGTCCTGCTACATTTTCAAGAAGTCACGAATGAGTGCACAATTTCATGGTAATCCATCTAGAATGTGTTGACATATTTGACCTGATGCGTCTAAAGTGAAACGGGGATACAAGAAAAGGGGATCACCAAAGTCATTAAGATTCTTTTTTCTGGGAACCATGGATATCTTAACCAAATTCCATGGCAATTACATTCCAGTTGTCAAGATAATTTACCATGATAGCGCCGCAAAATCCAAATTGTTAAAGTTAAACACAGAGCTGTTGTAGAAATACGTTGATTTACCATTTTACCTTCACCAGCTGCAACTGTTTCAACATGAACGAGTCATGGCTTTAGAACCACTGGTTCCTCACCAAATGGAGCTGGTGGGCTTTTTCATTTTTTTTTTTCACCCAGTTGCTCAGACATACTGTTTGTGGCTTATGACATATTAGCTGCTAACTGTATTTCTGTAACTAGTTTAATTTCCCTATAACTTTATTAAATTATAGTTCAGTTCAGTAGTGTTACTGATTACCACAGACATTGAGATACATGCGCTGGGGAGCTCTATTGTTATTAGTTTTCAACATGAAGTGCACAGCAGTGTAGTTAATAGTTTACTGCATCTATTCCATTGGCCAGTAGAGGGCTGTACTGAATTGCAATGGATAAATCTACTGTCTCAGAGTTATTAGGGTTGTTCCTACTTCAGACACGTCTGTTTATGCTGTATATTGTCATGTTGTTTCTCAGTTATGTTTATTCTAATTTCACACAGAAACTCTGACTTAACTGACAGTTGTGCATAAGTCACGTAGTTGTGGAGCTGAAATAAACACATTGGAACTGTGACACGTGTCAACTGCAGGGGGTTACTATTTAAGCCATTCCACTATATAAATAGAGGGGAAACTGCACCTCCCTTACCATTTAGACCTGTAAAATGATTAGCAGACGAATGTGACTGGATACATATGAGATACAGGATGCCGTATGGGATATACACAAAATGGTTCAATAGTGAGCGAATCTCCAGATGTAACTGAGATGTAAATCCCTGCAACAAGAAGACAAAAAGAGAAGGGATATACTCACAGACAGTCGTGTTCCTTCAAAAGACCTGCATGTTGTAGCCATTCATATCAACTGTTGCATATCACATTATAAGTGTCTCCACAAATTCTGAATTAAACACAGGTAGGTCATGACAAATGATTATGTTATTACATGCAGACCGACAGACAGAGTCATTTTACTAAGTGGTGTTGCTACTTGACAAAAGAAACATGAACATGATGCAATTGTATCTGTAACTAAGGCAGCGGCATTACATAAGCTGGCTGATGAAGTGAATAGTGCATGGGGCCACAGGGTTACAAGGGTACAGGGTTATATTTTGGTATGTTATTATAAGTAGGCCTTGCATACAGTAAGTAGCCCATCTGTTTATAATCTGACGAGTGGATATTCTTCACAATATGAGATAACCTACCCACTGGAACACTTGGTCATGGTTAAGAAATGAATTGAATGACAAGATGTCAACACAGTGATTGAGTAAAAAGCACCTCCTTAGTTTGGTCTTTTTTGTCGCCCCTTATTCAAACTGCTCTAAGCAGACATTCGCAAATGGATACAGTCTGTACAGTGTTACAGAGTTGTTGTGTGTTGTGCAAAAAGAGAGCTATTTTGAAGCTATTTAAGCAATTTTATATACAAGTGTAGAGAAACTGGGGATGACAGGAAGTGGCCACCAACATAAAGGGGATGTTGGGAAATCTGAAGAATGTTTTACTTGATGCAATTTAGGAAGCAGTTCTCTTGGAAGTTCCATGGTGATTTGCAAAAACATTAAAGGAGGCTGAACAGTGCTGGTTGATCACTTCAAGTGAGTTTTCACCATCCTGTTTTCATCTCGGGTGTGGAGCTTTGAGTTTATCTTACAGACACGCCGTTTTAACTTCAACCAACTTAAATAATGTTGAAAATGGCTGTAAAAGATGGAGGAGAAAGCCTTCAAACAGATATACAAAAAAACGTTACTTACAATTACGCCATTATAGCTGTAATTTGCGTACCCTTTAAAGGACATTTTACATCGGACTCCATTTTTACACATTTTTGCCATGTTTCTGCCACCTGATAGATCCAGATATCTGTATGAGCCTTCAACAAGCAGCTGATATCTGGTTCTACGGAAACATCCATTTGTGAAGCAGCTTTGTCTGACAATAAAAATGTCATGAAAAGAAGACAAGACTGATCGATGAAGATTTATAAGAGTATATAACACACACACACACACACACATTGTAAAACACATGCAAACTTAATGTGACCTTTAACACCAGGAAAGCAAACAGGGCTTCTTTCAAATGCAAAAGAGGAACTGGTGGAGAGAAGGTGTAAAACTGAAGAGGAGAGAAGTTACTGCACAACTGACTTATGGCATAACAAATTACAACACTATCATTTAAAATACTCATCCTTGTAGACTAAAATATAGACAGAAATACAGAGGAAGGCTGTGCTGGTGCTAAGCCAATGTGCTGTATGTAACATTGTCATCATTTGATTCAACCTGCAGGAAAAAAGATATATAAAAAAAGTTATTAAAAGAAAGATAAAAATAAAATTCTATGTTTCAAAAAAGTGACAAAATTAAAAGTCAACATCTGCAAATAATAATGATAATAAAAAACCCTACTGAACAACATGTGACAATCAGTGTGAGACTCAGTTTTGTTGATATTTACCTTTAGGGCACGTTTTGGTTTCTTGAAAACCACAGAACTGTACATCACATCCACATCGCTCTGAGTATATGATGTCTGCATGAGGAAGGAGAGACAGTTATGAATGAGATGACCAGTCTCTGTTTTTCATTAATTTCACTTTTCCGACCAAAGGGAATGTTTGTGTCAACTCCACAAACATTGAAGGCCAATGTTCACCAGGGATAACCTACGCCCAAGGCTATAATCCATGCTGCATTCTATTAGCCCTACATATTAAATATCTGATTGAACACAAAGCAAATATGAACATTCCTGAATGCAGCGTGACTACACTGTTTACTTTAGACCCGAGCCGGACAAACTCAGGGCTTACCCATGCTGTGGAGCAGGGCCAGCAAGCTCTGGGCTAAATTCAGGGAAGGTACAAGGATTGCTCCAGTGTGTATGATTCCTTAGCCTGGGGCCAAAGAGATTGTAATGGTGCACTTCATTTTGACTGACTGATTGAATGAGACATGTGTTGATAAGCAGAGCAACTGTCTTGCTGTTTTTTTTTTTTTTTCTTAATAACAAAGATCCTTGAGGACAAAGTTGAACATTAAGGTGTCTCTCTCTCAGAGAGAGAAGATTCTCTGCAACTTTTACACATTTTACATTCATTTTGTTGATATCTCTGCAGTTATGGATTACCTGGCCTGAAGTTTTTCTCATTTCCCCAATATTACTGTAAGTGACGTCCACTTCAGCCTGTGTGGAAGGAGCAAACCAAATGTTAGAGACTGAAAAAGGAGCCATTCATTGTCGCACCATTTATATTCTGCTTTCACACAATTTCAACTCAATTTCACTTCCCATGTAAGAATATTAACTTGTGTCACTGCCATGCTTGTTTAATAGTCAATTGCATATTGCTTTTGAGAGGGAAACTGTGAAAAGGGAAATCCCCATTATTGAAACAATTTGCAATTGCTTTCGCAATCTTTGAATTTTCTATCAGATTACTGTAATCTCTATTTTGTTTTATAGACATAAATATCTATCTCTAAGCGAAGCATCTATCTTCTACATCAGAATATGTTCCCTGATCATTTTGAGTAGTATACAAATGGCCTGTATACTGTCCATCCTGACAGCTTTCTTTCAGAAAAGTTGGGGAAAAAAACAACTGTATCTTACCGTTGTGGCTGACGATGCAGCTTTGGCCTGCTCTAAAAGTGAAACAGTAAAAACTCCAGTTACTCTAAATGCACACTAGCTTATAATAGAAAAAAAATATTTAACATGAAATTAATTTAACAAGACTTACTGTGCTTTTTCAACTTTAACCAGATGAACAAGGTGACAATTGCGATGAAGATCAACAAGCTCAAAAGGATGATGAAGGTCTTTAGGTAAATTGAATCACTGCAGCATAAACAGATATGTAAAACACCACAAGCAATGTAAATGAGATAAACAGGATGCCCTTGTTCAAATATTAGTACATTGTAATTCGAGTTCAACACCAGACCACCTTACAGAACTCAGTTCATATATGAACAAAATGGCCACAATTATGTTCAGACCTTACCTTTGCTGTGCAGTGGGGGGATTCTCAGGCTCAGTGGTGGTTGAGAGTGTTGTTGTTGCAACATTTGCTTTAATCCAAAACAAGACAATGATGAGCAAGATGACAAATATTTATTCCTATTATCTCTTCTATGTTAAATCACATCATTTACCAAAAGACTGCACCTGACTTATATGTATAAACTGACATTTCATACTTTTTTAATTGTATTACTTACTAGTGGTCGGTTTCTCTGTAACAGTTAAATGCACCGGCATCTGGAAACCTCCTTTGTCACACCAATACCAGCCGCTGCTCTCTGTCCTCAGTCCACTCATAGTCACAGTAAAAACATTGGGAACTCTCTTATAGATGGTCACTGTTCTTCCATCTATTAATCCAGATGGGTCCGTCACACAGTTTCTGCCCATCCTGCACCACTTTATTACTCCACGTTTAGAATAATGACACTTGATGGTTATTTCTTCTCCAATAAATCCTTGAATCTCCTGATGATCCAGATCGAGAGCAGGTGTATCTTCAGGGGAAAATGATTGAGCAGATGTGGGTAGCCTAATAATCAGTCTCCAGAGCAAACAATGAACCCTCCTCAGTGTATTTCATCCAAATTGTTGAAATTAAACAAAGGAGTTGATTAAAGACGTCTTAAAGATTCTTACCTCTGGTGACTGACAGGTGGAAATCCTTTCCGTCATCTCCCCCATTATTAATATCCACAGCACACCAGTAATCACCATGGTCCTGTTCCTTCAGATCTTTTATGGTCACAGTGAAGATTCTTTGGATTTTGTCATCAGAGATTGAAAACCTTCCTGAACTTTGTGTGTCTGTTTTAACTACATATGAGCAGGAGGTCCAAGAACTCCCCTTACATAAATATTTCACATTGTTTATGTATCGTGGCTCATAGAGACATGGGATAGAGATTGAGCCTCCAGCCTTCACTGACACTTTACTGACTGTAGTTATGCTGTGAATTCCTGCAACAAATAGACATGAACAGACAAAACATTTACTGCAGACAAATATTTACT
>JARJLU010018659.1:0-32445 GCA_030272975.1 Sparidentex hasta | reverse complement strand
GGGCTCATCAGCAACAACGATGAGTCAAACTACAGGGACGAGGTGAGCCAACTGGCCAAGTGGTGCAGAGACAACAACCTCTCTCTGAACGTGATGAAGACGAAGGAGATTGTTGTCGACTTCCGGAGAGCCCCCACCCAGCACCTTCCACTGACCATCAATGGTGCTGCTGTGGAGAGAGTGAGCAGCACCAAGTTCCTGGGTGTGCACCTCTCTGAGGACCTCTCTTGGAGCAGCAACACCGCATCACTGGCCAGGAAAGCTCAGCAGCGCCTCTACTTCCTCCGCAGACTGAGAAGAGCCAGAGCACCAGTCCCCATCATGCGCACCTTCTACCGCGGCACCACCGAGAGCATCCTGACCAGCTGCATCACTGTGTGGTACGGCAGCTGCACTGCATCCTGCAAGAAGACCCTGCAGCGCATAGTGAGAGCAGCTGAGAGGATCATCGGTACCCCCCTCCCCTCCCTCCAGGACACGCCTAGCCCGCAAAGCACTCAGCATTGCGGGCGACCCCACCCACCCCAACCACCATCTCTTCAGTCTCCTGCCATCGGGGAGGAGGGTGAGGAGCCTCCGGGCGAGAACCAGCAGACTGAGGGACAGCTTCATGCACCAGGCCACCATGATGCTGAACTCTCTCCCAGAACTGCCCCCCCTTCCCTCTCCGCCCACGGCCCCCACAAACTCTGGACCTTTTTTTTTTTTTTTACTTCTACTTTTTTTACACTCATTGTATGGATAGAGAGAAACAGAATTTCAATTCTCTGTATGTCTTGCACATACTGCAGCATTGACAATAAAAGCCAACTTGAACTTTGATGTAGAAAGTAAAGTCACAGCTGTCTGACTGAAACGTCCTGATGAGAGAATCCATCCTGACTGTCACCCATTAATGTGATCTGATGACGAGGAGTAGAACTGTTTTGTTCCTGTGAAGCTTCTGATCTGCAGGAAATAACAGAACAGAAGAAGAAGATTGTAAACGGTGGTTTTTGATTTGCTCAGGTGTTCAGTGGATTCACCAGGATGAAATGTTGGCAGTGTTTATGACATGTCATGTCATCGTCACATCACATGTTTATGCCTGACTGCCATGTTCAGACGCTGCCAGCCACTGACCACAGTTCAGTCTGAGTTCAGACTGACTGACCTCAGGTTGGATCAGTGGGGCTCTTCAGACTGACGTGGTCTCATGCAGCTCAGTGTTCTGATTGGGCTCCATGTAAACGCAGCTTCACAGTTTTACACATGCAGAGCTTGTTGTTCAGTCTCTGTCCTGGTTCCGGTCGTCTCTGTTTATTAAGAGGTGAATGCTGCAGGACGGGTCAGGACCAACAGACTGACTCTGGTTCTGAGGTGAATGTCGTAGAAAAACAAAACAGGAGCTTAAAGAGGGTAAAAAGTGCAGGGACCCGGGTTCAGTCCAGCCTGGGCCCTGCTGCATGGCACCTCTCCTCTCTCTGATTCTGACTTATTAAAGCTCGCTTGTTGTTTCTGCAGTCTGCCCTCATGATGCCTTCATGTAGCTGAAGATCATCTGAGACTCTACGAAACTCCTTTTGTTTCCATTCTTTCTGAGACTTTGAAGACAACTTGGAGGTGTTGCCTGTAACGTGGTCGTAGAGAAACATCAAGATGTGAACAGGAAGTGTCTGCCATCAGGTCAACACTGAAGAACCAGAGCTCCGCCTCCCGCTGCAGGTAACAGACACCTCGTCACGGAGCTCCGCCTCCCGCTGCAGGTAACAGACACCTCGTCACGGAGCTCCGCCTCCCGCTGCAGGTAACAGACACCTCGTCACGGAGCTCCGCCTCCTGCTGCAGGTAACAGACACCTCGTCACGGAGCTCCGCCTCCCACTGCAGGTGCTTCACTGTTGTTGCTGATGATGATGATAGTCTCCACTGTCACTGTCAGATTGATTAAAGTCCCTTTTTGATATTTTCATAGTTATTAAACATCAATAGTTTCATGTCCGAGAGCACTTTGTCTCATTGTTTGTCTTTTAATGCAGATTGTCCTTGTTAAAGTTGCATCGTGTGTCTGTTTGTTTCTTAATTAGTGTTGAGAGGCTTCATTTGACTGTGATTTGTGTGTGTGTGTGTGTGTGTGTGTGTGTGTGTGTGTGTGTGTGTGTGTGTGTGTGTGCAGCAGTGCAGCAGTGAGCTTCCCACGATGCTTTGCTCTCTCTTCCTCTCCAGATGGGGAGACATGAAAACGTTTGAAACTTCAAACATAAAATTGAGCGATGGCCTCGTCGTCCGTCGCCAAGATACGTTTGTTTAATATTCACCTCCTGCGAGAATCTGGCAGCGCAGACACATCTGGAAAACATGTTTTCCAGTTGTTTCCTTTTTTCTTCTTCTGCATCTTTAAGAGCGACGCCACCACACAACTGAAAACATCACACACACACACTCACACACACATACACACCTTTGTTTGTATGCTTGTGAGGACCCTGATATTCAATGTTATTTAATTTTATTTAATTTAATTGTCATATTATTCTATTGTCTATTTAGTATTTTACTTATTTCTTTATCTCTATCTCTTGTTTCCATTCATGCTGTATTTCTATCTCTACTTTGCACGGAGCATTGCAACAAAAACAATTTCCCCCGTGGATCAATAAAGGATTCTGATTCTGATTCTGACAGTCGTGACTTCTCTGAGCAGCTTTGTTTGCTCTCAGCGATGGCGGTACCAGTCGGCCCGCTGATGTAGAAGAGTGCAGTGCTCTCTGGGCCGTGTGGTCTGACCAGGGTTTGGAGGAAGAAGGGTTCAGTTCTGTTGATGGACTTGAAGTCCAGAACCATCTTCTGGAATCTGATGTGGGCCGAAACAGGAAGCCAGTGGAGGTCACGGAGGAGGCGGGTCACATGGGAGAGTTTGGGTAGATTATAAACGAGGCGCTGCAGCGTTCTGGATACATTGCAGTGGTTCAGTCTCAGAGGCTGAGAGTCCAGGAGGGAGACGACCAGAGCTTGGACCAGGAGCTGCGTTACCTCCTCTGTGAAGAAAGACCAGATCCTGCAGATGCTGCAGAGGGCAAATCAGCAGTGATGTTGAGGGGACAGTCTGTCCAGGATTACGCTCAGGTTCCTCACTGTCGACGAAGGTGATACTGTGACGTCCTGGACAGTGACTGACAGGTCCATGTGAGGACAGTCTGTCCCGGGATGAAGACAAGTTCAGGTTTACTCAGGTTGAGTTTGAGTTGATGAGCAGCTGTCCAAGCAGAGATGATGCAGACATTCACAGCGTGGCTGTTGGAGGAGGATGAGGGGAAAGAGAGGAACAGCTGGTGTCGTCAGCAGAACAGTGGTCAGAGAATCCACGAGATGTGACTCCAGAGCCTGGTGATCTAGTGTATAGTGAACACAGAACCGGTCCTGATACTGAGCCTTAATGGACTCCGGTTTCCAGATAGCAGGGTTTGGACAAGGAGCCGTTCCATGACTCTGGTTCTGACCCAGAACACTGACCGGATAATTAACCTAATGTACACAAGAGGAAACCTGGAGAACATGCTGAGTCTCACGGAGAGGTCCTGCCCCAGCCAGGATCTGAACCCAGCACCTGCTTGCTGTGAGGCAACACTTATGAAACGCAACTCAGTTGATATTCCAACATGTTTTGTTTTATTTTTTAAAGTATATTTTGTAAAATATGACCAGAAGTTGAAGGCAGCATAACACCAGAGTGACTGACAGCTGCTGCGCTCTGATCCCTGACAGTCAGCGAGAGAGTCGGACTGTTCAGCCTGTAGAGACTCATCTGACTGTGAGCTGAGGATTCATTCGGACCGGACCGGACCGCTGGGGAGACCGCTCTACATTTACCTGCGGCTTGTTTGTAGCTCTGTCTTAACTAGTAGTAGTTACAAATTACTTTCTACCCAGAGTAAGTAAAGTAATGCATTACTTTTTTAGTGATGAGTAATGTGTGATTCGTCCATCACTGTCTGCAGGCGGACGGATGGAAGTAATGAAGGATTTTAAAATATTAAAAAAATCAGGAAGGAAAATATGTACTGTATATATATTTACATATATCTGTCTGTCTGATCTGGACTGTGCTGGTTGGTAAGTCAGGAGCAAACATCAGCAGCACCAGGCTCACCGGGCTCACTGGGCGAGAACCATCATAAAGCAGCAGCGAGGATTCATCTGCAGCGTGCAGATCTGATCCAGATGGAACCAATCAGCTTCCTCCGCCCTGACAGATACCGACCTCCAGGGAACCCATCCATCCATCCCGCAGAGAAACATCAGCTCCACTTTCCTCCTCCTCCTTTTCTTCTTCTTCTTCATCTTCAGGGAATTCAGACATCCAGCTCTTTGAGCTCCGTGTTCAAAGGAGGAGTGGGCGTTTAACCGACAACCACCTGCAGTAGGAAGTCGTCTGATCAGAGATCTTCAGCATGATGATGTTGTGCGTGATGTCGTGCATGATGTCAGCTCTTTACTCTGACACAGTAATCACTGCGAACACTTGGCGCTGCTCCTGGCTCCGGGGCTGCTGACCTTCGACCTCCTGAAGTGTGTTCTCTCCATCTTGGCTGTTCTTTTCTTGCTGCCTCCCCTAAGGCCCCTGTCACCATGGTAACCGGTATGTGTGGCTGACCCTGCCAAACAACATCCAGTTTAAAGGAGTCCAGGAAGCTCCAGGGAAACTGCCTCCCTCAGCGCGCATGTGTGTGTGTGAGTGTATGTGTGTGTGTGTGTGTGTGTGTGTGTGTGTGTGTGTATGTGTGTGTGCAGTTTATTAAAAGCTAATCACAAACTGATTAGAAGTTGTAATCACTCACCAGGTCCAGGTTTCGGTGCAGCTGAACTACAAGACGATCAATCACTGTGATCTGTTTCATATTAACTCTGCAGCCAATAATCCTGAAAGTCCAACAACCATCAAGTCAAACTGTAAGAAGAACTCTGCATTTTGAAATCGATGTTACCCTCGTCCAGTGAGTCCCGTTCAGTTGATCGGTTCTGGACGGATTAGATCAATAAGAGAGCTGATGGGTCACACTGAGAGGTCCTCTACAGGAGCTGAGCTGCCATGATGACACTCCACTGGACTCACTGATCGTGTTCGGCGTCGAGGAAACAGACCGACGACCGTCATTTAAATATCCACAACACAGCAGAAACACTGACAGCCAATCAAAATCCAGCTGGACTCGAAGAACTTCATGGAAGAACAGAAAGGCTCCTGAAGAACAGCTCAAGACATGGACCTGGTTCTGCTCCTGGTTCTGCTCTCATGACCCAGTCAGATGTTTACATGTTGAAGTGACACATTATAAACGTGGTGTTTTACCTGCGACACCGACTGAAGTCCGATCGTCTTTTTAATAACTGATGCTGACTCAAACAGAAGTCTGTTGACACCGTCACCTCCACCAGCTCATTTCATCCGTCCAGCACAAAGCATGATGGGCTGGAGGGTTTGGTTGGTGACCACTGGTTGTACATTACTTTTCATGATGCATTGTGGGATACATGAGTCAGATACATAGGGTCTGATAAGTCTCACTTTACATTCAGACGACAGAAGTGATTTCAGACAGACAGACGCTGCCGAACCATCAGTCTGCTCAACGCTGTTGTTTATAGAACTTCCGCCTTCATGAGTGTGGATACTCACATCGCCATGGTTACAGAGATCGTTCTGGGTGTGGGCGGTCCTTCAGTCTGCTGTCATCGTCCTGTCAACTTTCACTGAGTGTGTTCTGGGAGTGTTCCGGGAGTGTTCCGGATGTGTTCTGGGTGTGTTCTGGGAGTGTTCCGGATGTGTTCTGGGTGTGTTCTGGGTGTGTTCCAGGTGTGTTCCGGATGTGTTCTGGTTGTGTTCTGCTTGTGTTCCGGGTGTGTTCTGGGAGTGTTCTGGGTGTGTTCCAGGTGTGTTCCAGGTGTGTTCCGGATGTGTTCTGCTTGTGTTCTGGGAGTGTTCTGGGAGTGTTCTGGGTGCGTTTTGGGAGTGTTCTGGGTGTGTTCCGGGAGTGTTCTGGGTGTGTTCTGGGAGTGTTCTGGGTGTGTTCTGGGTGTGTTCTGCTTGTGTTCCGGGTGTGTTCTGGGAGTGTTCCGGGAGTGTTCTGGGTGTGTTCCGGGTGTGTTCTGGGTGTGTTCCGGGAGTGTTCTGGGTGTGTTCTGGGAGTGTTCCGGGAGTGTTCTGGGTGTGTTCTGCTTGTGTTCCGGGTGTGTTCTGGGAGTGTTCCGGGTGTGTTCTGCTTGTGTTCCGGGTGTGTTCTGGGAGTGTTTTGGGTGTGTTCCGGGTGTGTTCTGGGTGTGTTCCGGGTGTGTTCTGGGTGTGTTCCGGGTGTGTTCTGCTTGTGTTCTGGGTGTGTTCTGGGTGTGTTCCGGGTGTGTTCTGCTTGTGTTCTGGGAGTGTTTTGGGTGTGTTCTGGGTGTGTTTTGGGTGTGTTCTGGGTGTGTTCTGGGTGTGTTCGGGGTGTGTTCTGGGTGTGTTCCGGGTGTGTTCTGCTTGTGTTCTGGGAGTGTTTTGGGTGTGTTCTGGGTGTGTTTTGGGTGTGTTCTGGGTGTGTTCTGGGTGTGTTCGGGGTGTGTTCTGGGTGTGTTCCGGGTGTGTTCTGCTTGTGTTCTGGGAGTGTTTTGGGTGTGTTCTGGGTGTGTTTTGGGTGTGTTCTGGGTGTGTTCTGGGTGTGTTCGGGGTGTGTTCTGGGTGTGTTCCGGGTGTGTTCTGCTTGTGTTCTGGGAGTGTTTTGGGTGTGTTCTGGGTGTGTTTTGGGTGTGTTCTGGGTGTGTTCTGGGTGTGTTCGGGGTGTGTTCTGGGTGTGTTCCGGGTGTGTTCTGCTTGTGTTCTGGGAGTGTTTTGGGTGTGTTCTGGGTGTGTTTTGGGTGTGTTCTGGGTGTGTTCTGGGTGTGTTCGGGGTGTGTTCTGGGTGTGTTCCGGGTGTGTTCTGCTTGTGTTCTGGGAGTGTTTTGGGTGTGTTCTGGGTGTGTTTTGGGTGTGTTCTGGGTGTGTTCTGGGTGTGTTCGGGGTGTGTTCTGGGTGTGTTCCGGGTGTGTTCTGCTTGTGTTCTGCTTGTGTTCTGGGTGTGTTCTGGGTGTGTTCCGGGTGTGTTCTGCTTGTGTTCTGGGAGTGTTCTGGGTGTGTTTTGGGTGTGTTTTGGGTGTGTTCTGGGTGTGTTTTGGGTGTGTTCTGGGAGTGTTTTGGGAGTGTTCCAGGAGTGTTCTGGGTGTGTTCTGGGAGTGCTTTGGGTGTGTTCTGGGTGTGTTCTGGGAGTGTTTTGGGTGTGTTCTGGGTGTGTTCTGCTTGTGTTCCGGGAGTGTTCCAGGAGTGTTCTGGGTGTGTTCTGGGAGTGTTTTGGGTGTGTTCTGGGTGTGTTCTGGGAGTGTTTTGGGTGTGTTCTGGGTGTGTTCTGCTTGTGTTCCGGGAGTGTTCGGGGAGTTTAGTCTCCCTCCTGTGGTCGGAGTTCCTCTTCACGCTGCTTTCCCTCCACACCTGCACTGCACCTCCTTCATTAGCCCCGCCCCTTTCCCAGTGTCTATCCACTCCTTACCCTCACCTGTGTTTCTCCGCCTCCCTCCACCTGCACCTCATCCCCTCATTAGTTCAGTTTGTATTAAGTCCAGTCTTTAGTTCTTTCTGGTGAGTTTCCCTTTGTTCTGTTGGGTTTGTAGCTGATGATCCTGAATTAAACTTGATCCAGTGATCTTCCTGCCGGCTGTCTGCTACATTTGGATCCACCTTCTCATGCTAACAGACTCACAGTGGCTGTGCTAACCTGCTGATGTTCACCATCTTAGTTTAACTTGTTGCTAACTAATGCTAACATTTGCAGTAAAAAGTGCCAGCTGAGGCTGATGATGTCATCAGTTTTTCAGGACACATGAGCGAGCTGACCTGATGATGTCACTAGATGAGGAAGGGACTCGCTCCGAGCTCCGACATCATGACCCTGTACAAGACGATCAGGTACCTGTCCAATCAGTAATCAATGAGTGGATGACTCGCACACTGTCCTCATGCTTCAATCACCTTCAGTTAGTTTGGATCAAAACCGGTTTCTTTGGTTGCAGCTTCAGTTTCGATTTGACTTGACTGAACAGAGGAGAGTTGAACTTCCAGTGAGAAATCAACATGTGATTAATCCTGATGAGAGCGTGAACGCCTGAACAGCCCGTCCAGAAGTTGTTGGACCGGCTGACAGACAGAAGCATGTGTCCATCCTGTCATCACACTGATGATTCACACCAAACCGTCCCTGATCTGAACTCCACTGATGACTCATCACACACAGTAGTTCTATCACATAATCGTCTCAATGTGACGGAATGAGTTTGTAAATGTGAAGTTTCAGTTTTAACAGCTCATGTTTCAGTTTAAAACCAAGCGTGTGTGTGTGTGTGTGTGTGTGTGTGTGTGCGTGTGTGTCTTGTCAGGCACAGGGGTCAGCAGACGTGTTTTGTGTGGAGGTGAAGCTGTTATGAAGACGATCGATCAATAAGCCTCAGCTCACACAGCTGTCACACTTCCAGATATCTGTGAGCAATCAGGGGCGAGATGATTGACAAGTTCGGGCTCCGCTTGTCAGGGAGAATTAGACGAGCGGAGCGGAGCAGGAGTAACGCCTCCGTGTTTCTGATTCATGGTGGAGGTTGATCACGTCACTGGGAGCTTGGCAGCGCGGCGCTCCACGCCGGTGATTTATTCCAGGTTTCACAACTCATAAACAAGATAAACGCTCGGTGCGGGGCCGATCCGAATGTCAATGAGCTAAAATGATGGGAATGTTCTCTCGTGCTGAGCGAGATACTGGAGACATGTGCAGTTCATATCCTCTCACCTCCCTGACCCGACCCGAGCTAAGCTGAGCTGAGCTGAGCTGAACTGAGCTGCTGCTGGAGGAGGTCGGTCCACTGGATGTCCAACAGTTCGTCTCTGTGAGACGGTGTCCTCAGATGACTCAAGACAGAAGATGAAGAGGGTGGAGAGGTGGATTCAGTCTTCTTCTTCTTCTTCTTCTTCTTCTTCTTCTTCTTCTTCTTCTTCTCTAAATACCCACCAGGCTGATGATCATCAGTCTTCTTCTTCTCTTTGGTTTTCTGCTCATCACCACCTGACCCTGTTTCAGCCGGATCACCTTCATACTGGACGGTTGAGCCCAGGACTGTGTGAACGAGCTGCACGTCTTTGTTACATTTCAGCAGAAACACAGCTGACATGATGCTGCCTGCTCTGTAAACTTCAGCCCAGTGACAGCTTTGTTAGCCCCAGGCTAACACTGCGTGGTAACTGCTATCCACACTGAATCTGTTTAATATTCATTCTGTTATGTCATGTGGACGAACCATGTACCCATCAGCTGTGATCAGCTGTGATCAGCTGGTCCATGCCTCAGGTCATCGGGCTGTAAACGCTCACAGGGTCTTAGAATGATTTAAGCTCTGGACCAAGCGAGAGTTTTCATGCTAACAACAGAAAAAAGCAGTCTGACTGTAATGTTTGCAGTGTGTGATCAGAAACATGGAGCTGAACCAGAACCAGAACCAGAGGCCTCTGCTGTTTCTCATCGCTCCTCCACACAGGAGGAAACATGAACTGAGAACTCTCCCCGAGAGCTGGACAACAACTGAGAGCATAAATCCCTCAGCTGTGTGTGTGTGTGTGTGTGTGTGTGTGTGTGTGTGTGTGTGTGTGTGTGCTGAAATGAGATGTCACATTTAGTCCCATGAGTCCAATATTCAATCGTGCACATTTTCTGTTTCCAGTTTAATATTTTGTGAGTCGACATCATTGTTGTTCTGAGTCCGGTCCAGTCCAAATCAAATCAGTGCGTGTTTTCTTTTGAAAGGACACATTAATATTTTCCTTCGGAGGGATTCCCTCTGGTCGGAGCCCAATCTCACTGTAAATCTAATTTATTAGGTTCATCAGTTGAGACCATCTGAACGGAGCTGCGCTTCCTTCTCCTGCGTCCTCGGGGAGCTGGATTAGCTAATCGCAGTAAAATTAAGCAATAAGTGTTCCGTGTTTGACTTCAGTCTCTCACTCCGGATCAGAATCACCTCGGGGATTATTTAATCTGTAGGAGCCACGTGTCGCAGCCCAGCTGACAGTGTGGGTTCAGACTCAGATTTAAGAGCAGTCTCTCTGAACCTGCTGGCTTGATCAGAACAGTGCAAGTTCTGCCACAGTTTAGATTCTGGATCACAAATCAACAATAATGAGCCTCCAGTTTGATTAATCTTCTCCGGGTCCATCAGAGTCTGCAGCTAGCTTAGCATTAGCCGCTGCACCACACTACACTGTGTACTTCTGTCAGCATGTTGAAGGTTTTGCTTAAAAGGTATTTTTGGGATGTGACAGCTGTATTTGTCCGTCCAGAACCAGAACCATTTAATGTAAATCTGGGTTTCATCTGTTCAGTAATAGCTGGTATTAATATGTATCATTTGGTCAAACTGACGTCAAACTGACGTCACGTGAATATTAGAGGACCGAGGACTGGGCCTCGGGGAACTCCACTTCAGTGCTGAGCTGGACCCAGTCTTCAGGTGCTCACCTGTGTCAGAGATCTGTACAGACCAGAACTGAACCTGTGAGGCAGCCTGCGTGTGCGTGAGCAGCCGCCTCCCTCTCAGAATAATTAATCAAAGCAAACAAGGCTGGAGAGAAGTCCGGCAGCGCCGCAGGTCCACATCTATTCAAAACTGTTCTGCTCTCTGCAGTCTAAATATTAATCCCACTGATATCAGCTGTGACCTGGATACAAACACAAAGACCGTCAGCTGGACGACACAGAACCTTTGTGTTTCTGTGTGCTGTATCACAGTTACGCAGTCATATCACACGGTTCTGCAGTCCTGAACCCAGTTCTGATAAGACTGACTGTCTTTACACAGAGATAAAGAGACACTGGCCTACTTCTCTCTCTCTCTGTCTCACCTGACCGACAGGTGCACTCAGGTCACCAGATCAAAGTGACCAATGAGATCACTGTGATCTGACATCACCTGCTGCATTTATTACAGTAATAATGTGAATAAGTTCAGATGAAATGTGATGGCAGCAGGCTGATTTATTGATCAATAATTCATCAGCTGATTAGTTTATAAATTCCACCTTAAACTTCGTGTCCAGAAGAGAGGCAGAGCGGTGACATCATCGTCCTCTGTCACAGTGTCCTCAGCAGGAAGTCCTGCTGTGTGAACGGCTACATTAGACTTTGACCCAGAACAAACGGACCTTCAGCACACGAGTCCAGCTGGACCGCAGCCACAGTGCAGAGAGGAACATGGCAGCTTCATGCTGCAGCAGCTCCTCTCTCCTCTGAGCAGAAGATATAGAAACTGTACCTCTGCACTGTACTCCATCTGATGACAGAGCAAAACCCAGAACAAGGGAGGGAACAGAGAACACCTGGTCACACCTGGTCACACCTGGTCTCACCTGAGAGTCACATGATGCAGAGCTCTCTGTGACTGTTCAAATGTTAATAGTTACTCTTTAATTTTGATGCGTTCTGAATATGAACATGAGCATCAGTGTCTGTGGTGACATGATGGGGGCTGTTACAGTGATAAATATTAAATGTTCATGTGTAGAAGAGCTTCAATCTTTGTTCTTTTCAGGAGAATATTTGATCTTTATATACAAAAGATTATCTTCACACACACACACACACACACACACACACACACACACACACTATGCTGTCTGGACCCTCTGACCAGTGTCTCGGCTCTGAACTGGGCTGAAGGTGAAGCTGTTTCTCCGTCTGACCTCTCAGACTGTCATGTTTCAGAGCTGCTGACCTTCGACCTGCAGGCTCCTGACAGAGACAGTTAATAGATAATCACAGTGGAGGTCGTTAGACACCAGCAGCACCACAACGTCCTCTTCAGTTTGTGTATTGGTGTGACAGACCAATCGGCCTGTGTGTGTGTCTGTGTGTGTCTGTGTGTGTGTGTGAGTGCGTGTGTGTGTGTCTGCACGTGTCTATGTGTGTGTGTATGTGTCTGTGTGTGCATTGTGTGTGTCTGTGTGGGTGTGTGTGTTTCAGGGTGTATTCTGGGTGAAGTGTGATCGTTTAGAGGAATCTGCTGCAGCAGATGAATTATGGGATGGAGGTAATTGCTTCAGCTTGCTGAGCGTCTCTGCTGCTGCGTCGCATTAGACGGAACCGTAACTCACTGCTGCGGCCTGGCAGAGGGAGGTTAGCGTTAGCGCTGCAGCTAACGTTAGCAGCAGGTAGAACCCTCACACAGGACTGATGAGGTCTGTGAGTCACAGCTGAACTGGAGCGAACTCAAACTGTCAGAGGAGTTTCTGTTTTCATGCTCATAAATTAGCGGAGGAGAAGTTTCTCCTGCGGTGAGGGAACCAGTCTGAGTCCAGTTCAGCACAAGACCTGATGGTGCTGCAAGGAATCATGGGATATCATGCTCTGATATAAACTGACCAGAGCAACACGCTGTGATGAAGACTCAGGTGTGTTTAATTAAAGTTGTGTAATGGAGGTTGTTCAGGTAAGAGCCCGCTGCACACACACACACACACACACACACACACACACACACACACAGGACCAACAGCTGAAGTGTGTGCGTTTGTGTGTGTGTGTGTGTGTGCAGCTGTCTAACCTCTGTACAGCAGAGATCAGTGGAGGGAGTCGGGGGAGTACGGGGGGGTAAATGACTGCCCAGGGACCTTTGAGCAACACTGGAAGCGTGCAGTTCACGTGTCCTCCTCGTCCGTCTGTCTTCCACATCAGGACGGGTTCAGTCAGATGGAGGATAAGTGTGAGCTCACAGCGGAGAGATGGACGACGTCCAGCTGTCTGTCTCCTCTCACGGAGGGTCAGACTGGGTGAAGCTGCTGCTGCGCTCTGATTGGCTCACAGCGATTAACCCACTGATCCTTACAGTTATTGTTCATTTCTTCTTATTGATCAGTATGAGGCCCCGCCCACTCAGGATCGTCACACAGGATCATCACTCAGGATCGACACTCAGGATCATCACTCAGGATCATCACTCCTTGGTCCGTCTTCTGGCTGCAGTGATCTACAGACTGTTTATTAATGAATCACAACAAGTGAAACATGTTTATTCTGCATTAGTGGAAGAAGAACCGCAGAAATCAGCACACAGGAAAGTTCCTGATGTTCGGATCAGGATGAGCATCAGTCGACCGTCAGCGACACGCTGTGACCTGAGTGAAGACCAGTGTTGTGGCTGTCTGGACGGATCAGAACCATCAGGAGTTAACTTCAGACTGTGGAACCAGAGCAGAGCTAAACTTTCGTCCTGCTGCCTCTGCGAGCTATCAGCTGTGGTCAGGTTTGGTTATGAAACAGTTTTTGGCAGCCATGTTTGGCAGAGTTGCTCAATCAGCCCTGCCTTTCATCACCACAGCTCACAAATTAAACAGAGCTGATGGTTCAGAGATAAGTCTAATCTCAGGCTGATCTGCTGAATCTCATCTTATCTGCACATTTGGCAGAGGAACGCTCCGATATGAGCGCAGCTCGTTGTCATCGCACCGCCCTGTCTGACCTTTGTCACCATTAAACTGGAGTCAGGCTCTTTTATAGACCGTCATCTGGACCAGACGACTGCTGGAACACATTTCATTCATCCTGACACAGTCACAGGCTCAGGTGGCAGGGACAAAGGTCAGCGTCATAGGAAGTATCCGGATACTCTGCACTGTAAGAAGACTCTGTTAACAAGCCTGCACTGAGACTGCTGCCTCAGTAAAACTCATGAAATATTATTAAAGTAGTAAAAGTAAAAGTTGTTGGAGCAGAGAAAGTTCTACTTCTCTGGAACAAGATTTATAAAATAACATAAAGATCTTTTTATATTGTTACAATACTTCCTGTTCGGTCCAGTTCTTGAGTAAATGTACTTAGTTACATTCCAGCAGCAGCACTGTCCCGTCAGGACACCTGAGGTCAGACCGTCACAGCACACACCTGCAGTCTGATACCTCAGGACACCATCACTCAACACTTTGAACTGAGCCGGTTCACCGAGCTGTTCGACATGCGGGAGAAGTATTCGGACCGTCCAGTGGAAGAACAGTTTGGACTTTGTGTCTCATGAGAGGACAGAGTTGGCTGGCGGGTCAGACAGACGCACAGACAGGCAGACAGAAAAAATGGACAGACAGCTGGTGACACGTCGTCCAGCTCCATCGTCAGATACTGAGTGTTAATGCTCACTCATCGTTAAGCTGCTGTTATTTAAGTGATACTCCTGTTGTCAGACACAGGAACGTACGTGGATCATATGTGAACCATAACTCTCCACATCACACATCTAACTGCTGAGCGGCTCAGCTGCCATCTTGTCTTTGGACTGAGGTCACAAACCTGCTGCAGCCGCTCACAGAGGACAGAACTGATCCAGCACACTTCTATCAGATGGTTATCAGCTGTGTCAGGATCAGGATGAGAACAAAGATTCACAATCATTCAGTGCACGCATGGTTTTAATCCTCCAGACGCGTCGGCACAGTGCAGCTCTCCCAACACACACTCATACTCTGATACTCAATAAAGCTGAGTAACTTCCTGTCCTGGATCTAATATCACACCTGTACCTGGAGCCACTCGTGTGTTCAGCTCATGAGGAAAACATCACGTCAGAATGTGAGCTGATTCTGATTTATTCTGCTGGATTTGACGCAGATGAATTAAACATGAATTATTACATGACGTGAATTAAATTAATTATGTGAAGACAGTAAATCCACGCTGAGTGAAACATTTGATTAGATTACAGGCGTGTGGTGACTCATGTGCTCCCATCAATCATCCGGATGAGGGAACAAATACACAGAGCGAACCAAGTGTCTCGCTCAGGAACGCAACCAGAGCAGGAAGTTCAGTTTATATGTTTTAATATGGCTGTTCGCCCGTCAGAAACAGATCTTGTTGTTCTGGTACATTTTTTCCTGTGAGTGAGTTTAACACACTGTTGAAAGTCTGACTGGAGTAAAAGAATTCATATCACTTTTATTCAAACTGGCAAAACAAACTTGATGACACTGAAGTAAACAGTGATGTTACAGGGTTCCCTGAACGCCTCACGGTCACTGATGCTCTGATGATGAAGGACAGAGAGGAGTCCAGCAGAGATGGAGCAGCGTGCTGGTTTACATGGTTACTTTCAGGGAAAGATGGTGGTTTGGGTAAAAACAAGTTTGTTCCTGGAAATGAAGTTATAGTAAGTCACTGTTGGCTTCTGGACACGACCAGCAGTGTCCCGGTCCTGTGAGTCCACCTCGTCCTCCTTCCTGTCCACTTTGTTCCTTTCTTAATGTTGGACTTAATAATCTGCTTTCACAGTCGACCTGTCTAAATGTTTCTCTGATGAAGACGAGCTGTTGCTTCGGTGTGAAGCGTTGGAGCTGGACGTGCAGCATGACAGAGTCTGTTCACCTCCTTCAGTTTGGCACACTAAGCCGAAGTGCCGACTGGACTCGACATCGTCAAACGAAACAGACCGATGATCACATGACTTACAGCTGAATCCAGTTGTGTTTGGCAGCCTCTCCACCAGCCGTTGCTTTATTCAGTTAAAGGTCCCATATTATACTGTTTTTCATCAATTTCACACAGCAGTCAGAGGTCCAACAGCTCTGTATTCAATATGCATTGCCCCAAAACAATCCATGGTCCTGAATTTCAGCTGTCTAAAAGTTGCTCTACAGAGCTCTATTCACAGCAGTCTGTTTCTGTGCCTGCGCCTTTAAATGCTAATGAGCTCCGTCTGTCAACACTTACTTGGAGGGCACTGCCTGTCACTCTCAGGGAGGGGAAGCCCTTTGTGTTAGCAGTAGCATGTGCTAATGTTTACGGTGCATGTATATATGTATCGCTATGGCTCGCAAAGATTTGACCAGTTTGACCCAGAATGGGACCCAGAAGGAGAGGCTCCTGAAGAAATACAGACTCTGTGGCTGCAGCAGGACGTTTCAGAATGGTTAGTGTGTCTGAATAATGTTAGTTTGTTCTATGTGTTGTTACATTTACTACCATGAAGCTAATGGCTAACAGCTAGCGAAAGCTGTGTTCGTCTCTGTCTCCAGTCTGCACATGTTTCCAGACTTTTTACTGTGACAACCAAGCGCCATCGTAATATTATGAACATTAAACTTGCATCAAACGCCATTGCATAGCGGACCGAAGCAGAGCTAACTAGTTAGCCGATTTCAAGCTGACTTTACCATACTGGTAGGCGACTATAAATACTATTAAACCGCGGCGACAGTTTTCGGTGGCTCGGGTGCAGTTTGCTGGGTCCGGTATGGTTTGGACTGATCCTATTACGAGGGTCAGTGTCGAGGCAAAACCGGCTTTGTACTGAAGCAGTCCAATGTGAAGAGGTTAGCACACACACAAGCTAACATGAACCGTAGCCTGGCATGTTGTCTTTAAATATGAAATGCAACCACTGTCTCTTCTGCTGTTCTGTAGCTGGGACAGAATATAGGCGCTGATGTTGATTTATTTAACCAACAACAGAGCTATTTGCGTGTCTAGCTTTGAGCGACGACATTGTGAAACACTGCTGTCTCACTGCTGGACACACCGAACTTCACCTCAGGGATGAACGCCCCCCTCTCAGATATCTGCTATCACCGCTCAGAGGAGGTCGGACTCTGATAATGACTCCTTTAGTTACGTAACGACAGGAGCAGATTCTGAACAGCCTGTAGGAGCACCGTGTTACCAGTGGGTGGGCTGCAGGAGTCGCTTGTTTTCCTCATTCTGGGAGTTGGCAGGCTCAGGGAGGACCAGCTTATATATGTAGAGACAAGAGAAAACATGTTTTTTATGATATGGGACCTTTAATTTAGTGATCTTACTTTTCAATAAATCTTGGGCAGGATGGCAGGTGGACTGAGGAGAAAAATCTAATGTGTGACCTGATGTGATGGCTGGAACTGCTTCTCCTTAGTGAGATGTCTGATGTCAGGTGGCAGTGATGACGTTGCTGCTCTCAGCTGGCTGTCCAGGTTTGGCTCAGTCAGTCTTGAGCGAAGCCGAGTCTTTGCAAGAGTCAGTTTGCCTCGCCTTGCCTTTCACTTCCACAAAGAAGAATCCATTCGTCCATTTATCCTTGAAAGAGCAACACTCTGCATTAACTTTCGTTTCAGCCAACACTAGTCTCCTCTGGTTGTTGTCACCTGTCAGTCACTGAGGACACGATGCGATGACAGCTATGCTGATGTTGTGTTCAACGACCTTGGTCATGGCCTGGAAACACACACACCTGTGCATTTAATTGCACATTTGAATTTTTTTTCCTGAAATGATTTTTTGTGGGTGTACTTATGGATTGTCTAGCGGGCCGGACCAAACAGTCGGCAGGCCGTATACGGCTCAGAGGCCAGAGGTTCCCCTGCTTTATATGAATGTTTAAGAACCAAACACATGAACGAATCCTTCAGTAAGTGACTGAAACACAGCAGAGTCCATTTACACTGTTTAAACACTTTAAATCAGATGAAGAGAGACTCATGTTGTTACAGTCTGACTCTGTGATGTCACTCAGACGTTGCACTTCATGTCTGTTCAGTGTTCAGCGTCAAACTGAGTCCTGTGAAACGTCACACTGACACTGAACCCGCATGTCCTCCATCAGGATACTGATCTTTATGATCGGATCGCCTGTCATGGGCACACGGAGAGGTTTGGTGAGGGAAGATCAGCGTTTCTTTCACTTCAGTTTCATTGGACGAGCTGCTCCCAAGGGGCAGCAAGAACCAATCAGAATCCAGGAAGAGAAGAATTTAAAGTTCACCTATAATTCAATCAGCTGACCTCTCACACACATAAAGACACGTCCTAACACCAACATACAGCATCCTGTGGAGACAGACGTTTGTCCCCAGAGCCCCAACACACACACTGAGACACACACACACACACACACACACACACACACACAGTTAGCAGCATGTCATTAATCACTGTGTCTCCCTGTGTCCATCCGGACTGACGGATCTGCAGTGACTCCACTGCTCGTTGCATCAGCAGGTTTTGTAACTCCTCCCCCAGGGAGCGTGGAGGCGGCGAGGAACACACACGTCAGGCAGCTCGGTGTGGCAGTGGACGAGGAGCAAGAGGAGGAGGAGGAGGAGGAGGAGGAGGAGGAGGAAGGAAGCCTGGCTGAGTCCACAGGTTAGGCAACAGCAGCAGGCCGAGCAGGCCAACCACCACCCCTCACCCAGTTGGTCTGCTCTGTGATTGGCTGAGGATGTGGGGGGAAGGTGGCGGGGCAGAGAGCGACCCCCTCTGAGTGGTGACCCACGGAGACTCACATTAACACGAGTGCCAGAGTCAAGGGTTCAAATCCCCGCTGTGTTGATCAATACATGGAGCAACACGCCAACAGCTCCAGAGCTGCTGCTGCTGCTGCTGCTGCTGCTGCTGCTGCGACCACCAGCACTGTGACTGCAGTACAAATACTGCAGTCACAGCAAATACTGCAGTTTAACATCGCTTCGTCTCTCTCATGTTCATCATGGGATTCAAACTGAGGCCACTCGCTCTTTGTTCTGGTACCAAACTTGGGCTCAGTCCTCCACAGTCCTCCAGGTCTCCACACCCAGGTGTGAACTGAGCTTTGAGTTCTGATTGGTTAGAGTGACCGACCCCCTGGACCAGGTTAACAGACCCAGCTCCTCTCCTCTCTCAGCAGGCTCCTCTCTTCTTTGCTGGACCAGCACCAGCAGTTGTGACACAAAGCTAACTTCACAAAGACGAACACAGAGGAATAAGCACAGGGCTTTGCTGGTAGCATCACCAGGGTCTCTACACATGAACATCAGCACTGAGAACATTGTTTGTGTACACAGAGTCACTAAAAAGAAAGTTTTTGAACAACTCATGTTAGCAGTAGCTTGTTCCGGCGGAGTTTCACTTTCAGTGTGGATGGATCGATGAACTCTGCTTCCTGCCACTGAAACACCTCCAGTACATAACGAGTGTTCCTGCAGAAGTTAACAACGTGTTAAATCACACCATGACACTTAAGGACCTGTTGGAGTTCTGCAGAGCTGAACCGGGCCATTGACCAGGGATCGACACATCTCTGACCAGAGTGTATGTGGTTCAGCTGAGCTCTGTGTAGAGACCCTGGTGAAACTACAAAGTCCCAGGCCGAGTCAGACCGGTCCTCTGTTTACTGATGTGACGATGTCATGTAGAGCAACACTTTCCAGGATGTTTGGTGGGTCAGGATCTCAACCACGAACCTGTATAACTGCATCACATGATTATTACCAGTCTGCTGAGACATGTTTACACATTTACAGGTTAAAAACACACACAGATCTCATGGTTAAGATGAGAACCGTCACGCCTCGGACTGGCTTTATGTCGGCGCTGCTTGGTTCAGTGTGAACCATCAGAGGTGGTGTAGGGGTGAAACTCCACTGTGGTTATGTTTCAGAATCTGTGATCATTATTGATTAATTAAAGCTACATGTAATATAAATGTAAAAGATGAAGTGTTGCGTGATGACAACAGACCTGACCAGCTGCTGACTCCAGGTCCTGCAGGTGGAAACACAATCAGACCACAGCTGCAGGTTTACTGGAAATCCTTTCAGAATAAAACCTGTATCTTACTTTACTTCAGGACATGATCCAGATTCTCCTCAGTACATTTCTCCAGCTTTCCCACATTTTGGACCCAAAATCTGGAAACATGAACTGATGGTGGAACATTAGAGACACAACATGTGAATGTGATTTGATTTGATAGTCCAGAATCTCTGGCAGGAAGCGCGTTCTGATAACCCAAAGCCCGTCCCTCCTCCACTGCAAACAGGTTCAAACAAACACAACCTGCCAACAGCTAACAGAGCCTGTCAGCTGTGTGTGTGTGTGTGTGTGTGTGTGTGTGTGTGTGTGTGTCTGTGTGTGTGTCTGTGTGTGTGTATGTGTGTCACTTCCCCTGCAAGACAAGCTCCTGCCTGTATCAGCTCTCCGCCGGGCCGTGGCATCTTCTCATCATGTAACTGGAGAACACAAATAATGTGTGTGTGTGTGTGTGTGTGTGTGTGTGTGTGTGTGTGTGTGTGTGTGTGTGTGTGTGTGTGTGTGTGTGAATGTGTGTCACTTCCCCTGCTCACACACACACACACACACACACACACACACACACACACACACACACACACACACACACTGTGGCACTTGTTAGACGAGCAGCTGACCGCCCTCCTCAGGTTAACTGGCAGCATTCCGAGGAGCAAACCGAGACTCGTTTCCAGACGTGGTCCAGCCCGGTGCTGTGACCTCGCAGCGTGAGAACGGCCTGTTGCGTAACTCCCACACATCAACACTTGTGATGAGCGAGGCGTCGTGCCACGATGCAGCTGGGTGAGAATGGATCTGACTCTGTCGTGTTGTGGTTTTAATCAGCTCTTCCAAAGGACGCGATGAAGATCTTCAACAGACGTTACAAGAATCTGTCAGCAGAGATCCGAATGTTCTGTTCAGAATACTCAGGCACACAAAGTGGATGTCTTCAGTTCAGCAGTTCAACTTTCACTCAGTCAGAGTTCAAGGTGTGTTCATCTGCAGGTAACTACACCAACCAAACCAGAGTCAGCTACCAGGTCCCCCAACGTAACAGAGACTGAGAAGGAGGTCCAGCATTGGTCCAGTGATGGTCCAGTGTTGGTCTAGTGATGGTCCAGTGTTGGTCTAGTGATGGTCCAGTGATGGTCCAGTGTTGGTCCAGTGTTGGTCCAGTGTTGGTGCAGTGTTGGTCCAGTGTTGGTGCAGTGATGGTGCAGTGATGGTCCAGTGATGGTCCAGTGTTGGTCTAGTGATGGTCCAGTGTTGGTCCAGTGTTGGTCCAGTGTTGGTGCAGTGTTGGTGCAGTGTTGGTCCAGTGTTGGTGCAGTGTTGGTCCAGTGTTGGTGCAGTGTTGGTCCAGTGTTGGTGCAGTGATGGTGCAGTGTTGGTCCAGTGTTGGTCTAGTGATGGTCCAGTGTTGGTCCAGTGATGGTCCAGTGTTGGTCCAGTGTTGGTCCAGTGTTGGTCCAGTGATGGTCCAGTGTTGGTCCAGTGTTGGTCCAGTGTTGGTGCAGTGTTGGTGCAGTGTTGGTCCAGTGTTGGTGCAGTGTTGGTCCAGTGTTGGTGCAGTGATTGTGCAGTGTTGGTCCAGTGTTGGTGCAGTGTTGGTCCAGTGTTGGTGCAGTGATTGTGCAGTGTTGGTCCAGTGTTGGTCCAGTGTTGGTGCAGTGTTGGTCCAGTGTTGGTGCAGTGATGGTGCAGTGTTGGTCCAGTGTTGGTCCAGTGTTGGTCTAGTGATGGTCCAGTGATGGTCCAGTGTTGGTCCAGTGTTGGTCCAGTGATGGTCCAGTGTTGGTCCAGTGTTGGTCCAGTGTTGGTCCAGTGTTGGTGCAGTGATGGTGCAGTGATGGTCCAGTGTTGGTGCACTGTTGGTCCAGTGTTGGTGCAGTGATGGTGCAGTGTTGGTCCAGTGTTGGTCCAGTGTTGGTCCAGTGATGGTCCAGTGATGGTCCAGTGTTGGTGCAGTGTTGGTGCAGTGTTGGTGCAGTGTTGGTCCAGTGTTGGTGCAGTGTTGGTGCAGTGTTGGTGCAGTGATTGTGCAGTGTTGGTCCAGTGTTGGTCCAGTGTTGGTGCAGTGTTGGTCCAGTGTTGGTGCAGTGATGGTGCAGTGTTGGTCCAGTGTTGGTCCAGTGTTGGTCTAGTGTTGGTCCAGTGATGGTCCAGTGTTGGTCCAGTGTTGGTCCAGTGATGGTCCAGTGTTGGTCCAGTGTTGGTCCAGTGTTGGTCCAGTGTTGGTGCAGTGATGGTGCAGTGATGGTCCAGTGTTGGTGCACTGTTGGTCCAGTGTTGGTGCAGTGATGGTGCAGTGTTGGTCCAGTGTTGGTCCAGTGTTGGTCCAGTGATGGTCCAGTGATGGTCCAGTGTTGGTGCAGTGATGGTCCAGTGTTGGTCCAGTGTTGGTCCAGTGATGGTCCAGTGTTGGTCCAGTGTTGGTCCAGTGTTGGTGCAGTGATGGTGCAGTGATGGTCCAGTGTTGGTCCAGTGTTGGTCCAGTGATGGTCCAGTGATGGTCCAGTGTTGGTCCAGTGATGGTCCAGTGTTGGTCCAGTGTTGGTCCAGTGATGGTCCAGTGTTGGTCCAGTGTTGGTCCAGTGTTGGTCCAGTGTTGGTGCAGTGTTGGTCCAGTGTTGGTCCAGTGTTGGTCCAGTGATGGTCCAGTGTTGGTGCAGTGATGGTGCAGTGATGGTCCAGTGATGGTCCAGTGTTGGTGCAGTGATGGTGCAGTGATGGTCCAGTGTTGGTCCAGTGTTGGTCCAGTGTTGGTCCAGTGATGGTCCAGTGTTGGTCCAGTGTTGGTCCAGTGATGGTCCAGTGTTGGTCCAGTGTTGGTCCAGTGTTGGTCCAGTGTTGGTGCAGTGATGGTCCAGTGTTGGTCCAGTGTTGGTACAGTGATGGTGCAGTGATGGTCCAGTGTTGGTCCAGTGATGGTGCAGTGATGGTGCAGTGTTGGTACAATGTAGGCTCAGTTTGTGCCACTGGACTGACAGCATGGTACCTGCCGTGTCTGACACCAGGTGTTGGGCGGGGATCTTCACATTCCTCAGGTTGTTTATAATAATTAATGTGTGTAAATGAATGTGCTAATGATTTATTAGTGTCAAAGTATTTATCACCTCACAGTTAAAACAACAGAGCGCACCTGCAGGATGACACAGACTCACCTGTGAGCGGCTCTTCTAGTCTGTACTGGTCCGTGTTGTATCAATAAAGGTCCTGTTGACGGAGAGATTTACAGGCAGAACAGAACAGAAACCTGCCGTCTGTCACCCGCTGTTGTTTTAATCCTGCAGCCAGAGCATACCTGGCCTCAGACCAGCTGCAGGTTCACGCTCAATGTGACTGAGAGATTTCTTTTCTTCTTATTTGTGTTTTTGGCTCAGGTGGGACTGGATCTGATACCTGCAGAGGTGTGAACGCTCCACAGCGTCACGGTGGAAAAATGGTTCTGTCTGGTTCAACAGCAACACACAACTCTGCATTCAAAAGAGGCTGTCAGTCAGACAGAGAGTGGAAATTTCTACAGACACACACACACACACACACATAACCTAAGGTTGGTAAGTAAGTCTGTCATCATGGTTACAGTTATAAGGTGCTTTAAGGTCCAGTGTGTGTGAACGGTGATTGTCACGTGTCAGTTTGTTGTGTAGTGACAGACAAAAACACACACAGTGTGACAGACTGAATCTCAGCGGTCATCATGAAAACTGATCTGAGAACTGCAGACAAGTTCTTCTGTCCTGTTCTGGATGCAGTGATGGTGAGTGGAGCTCAGCCCGGGTCTTGTAGACTGTACTGTCCCCCCTCGGCACTCGGGGCCTCTGTGGCTGGAGGGGGTGAGGAGGTGATGCGTCGGGGGTCTCGGTCCAGAGTTTTCAGGCCATCCATCACCCGTCCTGTCCTCCCCACACGGCTCAGCAGAGCTTGCATAATGCTCCCTCTCCCCTCCGGCTGAGGACTCTCGGCTCGCTGCTCCGTCAGTTTATCTGATCGCTCTGTGTGTATTTTTGTCTCCTCTCTAGAAACTGAGGTTGTGAAACGTCTGGCGAGCTGATGTGTCACATTCTGCTGAAACTGCTGCCTCAGCACGAAGGATGCTGGAGGTTAATGAAGCTGGATGGAAGTGAGAGGAGGAAAGTTCTCCATCCCAGCTCAGAGACTGACTGACAACTCCTCAAGGCTCAGTGGAGCCACCTGGAACCACCTGGAACCACCTGGAACCACGTCAGTGACCACAGAAACCTCCCAAAGGAACCTTAGAACCTGAGCACCTCCAGAACCTCCTCAATGATCTACAGCGCTCATCAGTCACTCAGTGAACAAGATCCTTAAAGACTGAACCTTTAAAGTGTTCAGTGACCCTCACAACGGACCTCCACACCCACCTCAGTGATATCAGAACCTCCACATGAAGCACCAGAAATGTCTCACACTAGAACTACCAAAAACCTCTAGAACCTCATCAATGGTGACAACAGGGTTTCTCACTGCCTTCAGAACATCCTGAAGGAACACTACAACCACCTAACCAACCTCCAGAACCTGTTCATCATCAACAGAACCTCCACTTGTTCCTCTGAATATTCTTTAACAACTATTAAACTCTCCCAAAGGAACCTTATAACCACTGAATGGAAACCTAAAGAACCTCCTAAGGGACCCACAGAACCTTCTTGGAGAACACTGGGATGCCCCACTAGAACCATCTAAATGATCCGTACAGTATCCAACAGGAACTATCTAGTTACTACAAAACACCTTAGAAGGGAACACCAGAACCACCTGAAGACTTCTAGAACAATTACCACCGTCTCCCTGAGCTCAACTAGAACCACCTACCGGACCTCTGAACACTCACCACCAGCAGCACATCTGAAAGCAAGATCAGAACCACCTAATGGGTTCTACTGTGTATGGACGAGGTTCTGGAGGAGTTTTAGGCTTAAGAAGGATTTCTGGTGCTCTGGGATCACTGAGGTGTGTGTGAGGTTCTGAAGGTCACTGAGGTCCAGATCAATACAATCTATCTGCTCATTTTCATCTCTTCGTTTTTATACAGATGTGAAACATGAGTGCTGATGATGTCATGATCAGTCAGCTGACTGCGACTGTCAGTGGAGGTCTGTCGCCCTCTGCAGGCCACACAGGAAACCTCTCCATGTCTCATCACGTTTTATCATCCAGACTTTCATCTTCACTCACACAGGCTGAGGTTGCCATGGCGATGAGGACGACAACAACATGATGCTGCAGTTTGATGTTAACATGTTGTAAAGACAAACAGCTCCTCGTGTCTCATCTTCTGTTTATTATTAGAGTTTAATTGTGTCAAGTCATCATGCAAAATCAAAAACAATAAAAATCTTTTGATACAACTTTTTCTTCCTGAACTAAACAGACATGAAACAAGTCGCCGTCTCTTTTCAAACCGTTTCAGTTGTTTTAAAATCAACTTGAATCCTTTGCATCAAAAACCACAAAGGGAAAAAAACAAACGATTATTTTATGTTTCAACAAGACAAACTGAGGCAGCCGACATGGTTCTGCCTGAAGAGACTGAATGAACTCTCCTCTCCTGCAGAGCTGAACACCTGTCGTCATGTTCCCTCACTTCAGATTCATTAACACGATCGTTAATCGTCCCTGCTGACGGCTGTCAGGTGAGTCAGGTGCGTCTGAACGACCTGCACTCCGTCTCGTCTGCTACATATTGATAAACTAATTCTAATTTATATTTAATGTCCAGACATCACGTCACAGATCAGCTCCTCCTTCAGTTGGCTGTTTCTTCTTCTCAGTCACTTCATCATCATTTCATGCTGCTTTTGGAGGCGGAAGCCATTTTGAAACTTTTGTGTGTGAGGCATTTAAGGACACTCCGGTATGTCCGACATTTCATGATCAGCTCCAAAATACAGCACTGATGATACGGAAACAAATTGTGATGAACTGTTTTGTATCTTAAAAGAAACTTTTCAGTGTCCATAAACAACAAAGAGGTTCTAAATGTGGTCCTGGACCGTCCCTGAGCTGCAGGTGTAGCCCCGCCCAGCTGACACACCTGGACACCTGCCCACAGATAAGACTGACACAATGCTCAGTCCACACAGAGCTGTGAGAAGACAACCGTCATCAACTCCATGTAAATCAGAAGTCACCACCACGACTGCAGAGAGACCAGGACACAGGAAGTGACAACAGCAGAGAGACCAGGACACAGGAAGTGACAACAGCAGAGAGACCAGGACACAGGAAGTGACAACAGCAGAGAGACCAGGACACAGGAAGTGACAACAGCAGAGAGACCAGGACACAGGAAGTGACAACAGCAGAGAGACCAGGACACAGGAAGTGACAACAGCAGAGAGACCAGGACACAGGAAGGGACTACACTTCCACAGGTAACATGGAGAGAAAATACATGTAACCTGAGAAAACAAGCTCTTTCCTCTCCTTCCCTTTCCTTCCCTCTCTCCATACATTATTTCATGACTTACTCTTCCTTGTCTTCTTCCCTTCTGAATCACATCAGAAGAAAAGGACTGTGTTGATCTGGATGTAGTGAAGGAGGAGAAAAAACGAGGAGGAGGACAGAAATGAGGAACAGCGGACCAGAATCACGTCAGAACATCTGAGTTATGTTTAACAGAAAACATGAACACAGTATACAAGGTCAGTGTGTGTGTGTGTGTGTGTGTGTATGCGTGTGTGTGTGTGTGTGTATGTGTGTGTGTGTGTGTGTGGAGCTCTTTGGTGTTCTTACATGACAGCAACAACGTCCAACAGCTGTAAACGCTCTGCTGGGATGGAGTTGGATCCAGTAACCACGGCAACCGGGCAGCATCGAAACAAGCTCATGAATCACTGAAACACTTTGGGCCCGGTTCAGCTCTGCAGAACTCCAACAGGTCCTTAAGTGTCATGGTGTGATTTAACACGTTGTTAACTTCTGCAGGAACACTTGTTATGTACTGGAGGTGTTTCAGTGGCAGGAAGCAGAGTTCATCGATCCATCCACACTGAAAGTGAAACTCCGCCGTCCTGCCAGTGGAGAAGTGTCGACCTCAGAATGAGACGTAACCTGGAGGACAGTTAAGGTGGAACTTCTGTCTTCCAGCAACAACTATCCACCAGATCTCACGTGACTTTCCCAGCTTTTTATTTAGCATTGTTTCTTACATGAGGCTCCTTTTTCAACTACAAAGTCAATATTACTTTTCGCTAACGACAAAACAACAAATTATCCACATTTATATGGAACTAAGCTTTGGCGAGTGGAACAAGCTGCTGCTAACATGAGCTGTTCAAAAACTTTCTTTTTAGTAACTCTGTGTACACAAACAATGTTGTCAGTGCTGGTGTTCATGTGTAGAGACCCTGGTGATGCTACCAGCAAAGTTTCATGTTGTGTCGAGACTTCTTACTGTTTTAAAAACAGAGATTTTCATGCTATCGTGAAAGTGCCCGTAGCACTGCCATTGAAAATGAGTTTGACATGAAAACAAAAAGACTGTAAATCTTAAAATTGCCAATTTCATTGTAACTATGCATTTAAACGAAGGTTTGACTCAGATACGTTCACAAAAAGACCCTTGGTTGCATTTATGCGAGAGTTTCACTTTAAATCTAATTCACGTACAACATGTGATTTTATGGGTGTAATTCTGTCAGCAGGGGAGAGAGAAGGTCACTGCTTCACAACTCCATCAAGTTCACTGATGTGGTCGTCATGGTAACTGACCAGGACGTCGTCTAAACCCAGATGGGAAGAGCCATGATCGATTGTGTGTGTGTGTGCGTGTGTGTGTGTGTTTCAGCCTGTTTCATCACCTTTCTTATGCAATCCTGCTGCAAGCCGTCCAGACTGTACATTTAGAGAAACAGCTCCACCTGCTGGACGGTGATCAGACTGCAGCAGCGTCATGAGTCATCAGTCATGAAGAAATAAACTGATGACCAGGTTCTGACAGAAGCTGCAGCTGCAGGCGGCGACTCGTCCTGTGTGACAAGACGTCCAACATGAGCTGAGAACTAAATACATATTTCAGCCTTCTTGATGTATCTGTGGTTTATTATCAGAAACAATCTGTCATGTTGTCACGTTACAGGTAAAGAAACATTCAGCTTTGGGTTTGTTCATAACTCAGAACAATAAACAAACTTCTTCTTCTTCTTCTTCTTCTTCTTCTTCTTCTTCTTCTTCTTCTTCTTCCTTGATTTTCTCAGCTCATCCACAGTCACCAGGTGTGTTGTAATTCCGTCACCTCACTTCATCCTCTGGTCACTTCAGTCCATCACTGTGGATGTATTAAAATAAGCAGATTATTAATGATTAAGATTAATATGAATATCTGACTGTTCATCTGAAACCTGCAGAATGAGACACGACATTCTGATATTTGAGAGCTAAAACAGAATAAAGACGGGGAGTTTCACATGCAGTGTGACTGGCTGAAATCTCGACAATCCAGTGGTGTAGTCAGTGAGACACCCACACCGGGCTGCATCCAGCAGGTCCAGGGTTTGAATCCCATGTGGTATTTACTGCATGTTTTTTGTCTTCAAGTGCTTCTTGTCAGTTTGATAAAAACATGTTTCTAAATGCTGACAAGCTGCTGGAACCAAATCAGCTTATGTCAGTATTATTTTATCATCAAGTTCTGATCCTCTGAGCTGTATAATCGTTCTCACACAGAGACACAAACAACCACACACTGAAAAAGAACACAAAGACATCACAATGTCTGAGATTCTGTATCGTAGTCCAGAGCCGGCACAAGACTTTTGGGGCCCCCCCTCCCACCACCACAGAGTCACCTGTGCTGGATAATTATTGACACAAATGTCCCACTATAATGTGACTATATAAATTGTATTAATACGGTGATGGATTATGAACTACTGTCCCCCTGGGCACAGATGCATATGTATAATTTTCTTGTCTATTGGGCCCCTGGTGGCCCCAAGCAGCCATTTAGTTCACTTATGCCTCAGGTCGGCCCTGTCCTGGTCAACTTGGTGAAGACGTTTCACCTGTCATCCAAGAATCTTCTTCACTTCTAACACCCCAAGATTCCACCAGACTCGTGTCAGCTGCGTTACATCTGCACCACACCAGCGGAGCTGATGAACTTCCAGCAGGTCCAGTGTGTATCTGCTCCATCCAGCTCCGGCAGTCCAGAACCCTCCGGAACAGACACGATGGACTTCTATATCTGGCCAGAGCACGACGCAGCAATTCAGCTGAATTTAGCACTGAGCACTGACAGGAAGTCGCGCACCATAACAACAATATATAACATCACGACGCAGCAATTCAGCTGAATTTAGCACTGAGCACATGTTGTCACCAGCACACAAATCTCGATGGGAGATGGGAGCCGTAACGCAGCAGACGTGTATCTGGTGGAATCTGGAGGAGCTGCAGGCTTTAAACTGTGTGTGGGAATGTCCTTACAGCGTGTGGGAGTGTCCTTACAGCAGGTGGGAGTGTCATTACAGCATGTGGGAGTGTCTTTACAGCATGTGGGAGTGTCATTACAGCATGTGGGAGTGTCATTACAGCATGTGGGAGTGTCATTACAGCATGTGGGAGTGTCATTACAGCATGTGGGAGTGTCTTTACAGCATGTGGGAGTGTCATTACAGCGTGTGGGAGTGTCATTACAGCATGTGGGAGTGTCCTTACAGCATGTGGGAGTGTCCTTACAGCATGTGGGAGTGTCATTACAGCATGTGGGAGTGTCTTTACAGCATGTGGGAGTGTCCTTACAGCAGGTGGGAGTGTCCTTACAGCATGTGGGAGTGTCCTTACAGCATGTGGGAGTGTCTTTACAGCATGTGGGAGTGTCTTTACAGCATGTGGGAGTGTCATTACAGCATGTGGGAGTGTCATTAAAGCATGTGGGAGTGTCTTTACAGCATGCGGGAGTGTTCTTACAGTATATGGGAGTGTCCATATAGAGTCATTAAGGACACGTGATACATATGCATACAGACCCCCTGCCCCTCCCTCACCTTCACCCTCCCCTACCTACACTACCCAAGCCCCTCGTTCAGTCGCCCCACAGGACAATATTCACACAATCAAAACCAGAATTTCACACAGACAAATTAAACCCAAGACTGTTTTAGATCAAACTGTGTTTTTAACAATCCTTTGGAAAGACATGATGAGAGCACGCTCACTGTAGACATTAAAATGGCTGTGCTGAACGTGCGCTCTCTTTTTAATAAACCCTTTATCATAAATGTAATTTTAGATAACAACTTAGACAGATGATGCTGATGCACCTGTTGTTCTCACTGAGGCTTCCCCACCAAATTTTGACTTTTTATTTTCTACTAGAGGAGGTCAAACGGGAGGCGGAACTGTTTCAATCACTAAAGACACCATGTTATCAAATGAAGTCCTTTTTAACAGCTATGTGTCATTTGAATACTATGCCTTTGTTTTTAGCAGCCGCCCGTCCTCTGTATGACAGTCTACAGACCACCCCGCTATTCCAACTCTTTTAACAGTGAATTCTCAGAGGTACTGTCCCATAACCCATAGAAATTATAACAAAATATTATTAAGAAGTGCTTTTAATTTACACATAGATAATTCTTCAGACCCACTGTTGAGAGAATTGTTAAACCTTCTACACTGTCTAGATATTAAAATCAGCATGTCAGACCACCGACCCACAGCAGGGGGCGCACCCTGGACCTGGTCATAACCTACGGCCTGCCCATTGGTGCGCCCTCTGTTGTGGACCTGGCTGTGTCTGACCACTTTTGTGTGTTTTTTACAATCACTAGTTTAAACCAGCAGGAGGCCCCAGTGAGAACAGAAAGGAAACGCTACCTAACTTCTGAAGTGGCTGCAAATTATATCCAGATTTTACAGAGCACCATGTGATTTTACTGTTGACAGTTTTAACCATAAAATAAGGTCAGCACTGGACTACACCCTCATGGAGAAATGCAGAAATTAAAAAACTGAAGAGAAACTGCAGGAGTGCTGAGAGGAGAAAAACAAAGTTAACAGTTCACTATGAAATATTATGTGGACACCTCAAAAACCTATAATGATGCAGTCAAACAGGCAAGAATCTCCCACTTCCAAAAACTAATCAATCTTTTCTCCACAATCGACCTAGAAGTAAAATCAATGACATCAGATCGAGTCTCTTACCTCAACAGATTTTAAATGTCGACACACCTGGATCATTGATTTTACCCAAAGAACCCTGGAGAGTTTTGCCCTGGTTGATGTGAGGACACTTGGTCGAGTCTCCTCCCAAGTGAAGCCCACGACCTGCCTATTAGACCCAACAAAACATCTTGTGGATTCTTTGAGGATCAGCTGTTATACGTGGTGAGCTGCTCTCTTCAGACGGATGTCTTCCCCACCTCCTTTAAAACACTGGAGGTGAAGCCCCTTCTGGTGAAGAGCAACTTAGATCCCAACATCTTTAATAATTATCGGCCTGTATCCAACTTACCATTTTTAAGTAAAATTTGGGGAAAACTTGTTTTTAATCAAGTAAATGACTTTTTAATCACAAACAACACATTAGAGAAGCATCAGTCTGGCTTTAGGAAGAACCACAGTACAGAGACAGACATTTAAAGATTTTAAACAACATCAAGTGCAACTTAGATAACCATAAACTCACAGTCTTGGTACTGCTGGATCTAACCGCCGCCTTCGATACAGTAGACCATCACATTTTATTAAATAGACTGAAGAACCTGGCCGGCCTCTCTGGTACTGTTCTTAACTGGTTCGTTTCTTACCTCACAGACCGACACTTCTTTGTAAGTATGGATACAAAATAAGGTGTGGGGTTCCCCAAAGGTCAATTTTAGGTCCAAATCTTTTTAATCTGTACATGCTTCCTCTTGGGGACGTCATCAGGAGGCATCAGCTTTCATAGTTACACTGACGATACGCAACTGTACATCGCTGTGTCAGAGTTTGGTTCTTTGAGTTCCTTTCTTTGATTTGCTTTGTTGTTTTTAATCTCCGTGAGACACTTTGAGCTACTCCCTGCATGAAAAGTGCCATAAAAATAGAGATTGATTGATTGATTGATCGATTAACTGATTGATTGATTGATTGATTGATTGATTGATTGATTGATTGATTGATTGATTGATTGGTTGATTGATTGATATGTGTCATGGTGTGTGATTGATCTGAGCTCATTCGACCAACCTGCATTAAACATCAAACTGTCACTCAGAAAACTGTCCGGATCACAAATCTGAAGGTTTAAAAACCTCCCAACAGATTGAAATGTTCCTGAACAGACTGAAGCGTCTCTTTGTCTCTGTGCTGCAGTGATTCAGCCAGCAGAGGTCGCTGCTGCTCCTCAGCTGCTCTCAGACCTGTGACTGGGACACGTTTCTTCTTCGTTTGTTGTTACTAGCTGACACTCAGCAGACCTCAGAGCAGCTCTGTATGGCAAACCGTCTGAATTACATTTTTAGCGCCATAATAGCATTTCTCCTGGTCAAAACTGTATTCTCACTACTCAGAATGGTAATTATAGATATTTGCAATAACATTCTTACTAGCAGGAACTTTATTTCAAGATATCTACAAGTTTGATTGTACTGGTCAAAACTGGATATGTAGTGCAGATATCTGTAATTCAGTTCTTCCTAGTCAAAAAGAAAATTTCAGATATCCACAACGTCATTCTTCCAAGGACAAATGACGTCCCTTTTGCCATTCATGTGTATTGGGCTTTCAATTTCAGATATCCACAATTACATTCTGGATATCTGCAACTGAATTCTTACTAGGAAAAACTCCCCTTACAGATATCTTCAGTCCGATTGATACTAGTCATAATTTTCATATCAGATAT
>JARJLU010018658.1:0-12585 GCA_030272975.1 Sparidentex hasta | reverse complement strand
ACTCAGTGCACATTATGAAATGACTGGATTAGTGCTCAGTTGTTAAAGGAAGCTAGTTGGAAAGTGGAGCTCTGCATGATACCACTGACTTCACACTGGAATAAGTTTAGTGACTGTGAAGCTACTTTAGTTTGTGTCACTGAAGCTGTGTATAAAAAGCTGTTCACACTGCTTTGTTAGAAAGATCAAATGAACAAAACCTTATCTAACATAATACAAATGATGAGTCTGTTACCTACTTGATCATTTTAACAGGGCAGAATTATAGAGAAGAAGATCACTCTGATGAGTGGAACAAACCAACAGGTGACCCTCGCTTGAAATTAAACGTATTCTTTTGCACCTGAACTGTTTGCTTTGTGTCGTGCTATTGGGTTCTTGCCTGCAATTTTGTGAAGCCTGATACCTACAGTCTTTAAGTTCTTAAACAATCTCCAAAGTGTGAAGGTAAAGTGAGTGTTAGTCATGTTAGTCCAGTAACTCTCACTTTTCTCACAACAGCAAAAGAAAAAAAAATCTCCTTCATCATGTCAACAACGGGCTACTGGTTTGTCAGATAAATCATATGTTCTTCTGATTGAATGTATTAATAAAACATCTCTCTACCTCTGTTACATGCTGATGCAGTCCTGGAAGTTCCTGAATTCACTTTGTTTGAAGGAGACTTGGTGACTCTGCGCTGTAAGAATCGTACTACAAGACGTATGATGACAGCTTCCTTTTACAAAGATGGATCACTTATTAAAATGGACAGAAACCATTGGTCATCTACAACAGGAGAAATGACAGTTCGAGTGTCAGTGTCAGATGAAGGCTGGTACAAGTGTCAGTTTGCTGATGGGACAGAATCTGAAGAAAGAGAGCTGAGAGTGAAAGGTAAGAAGCTGTCTCACTGTGATGACACATTATTGTTTAAAAAGCTGCACCAAGAATCCAAATGATTCGTCACAAAATCTCTAAACATCAAACATTCACTTCTTAGCTTTTCTAATTTTTCAGTTGCATTTAACTGTGTTCATCCAGTCAAGTTTTGATTCTTGCGGTAGATTCAACATGAAGTCTTCATACTTCTCTTAAAATACTATCAAGTGCTGAACAACAAGTTAAACTCTCATCTGCCTTCAGTTAACCAATTAATAAACAGCCCGACAGTCTTGTCACAAGAATACTGGTGGCTGAGAGGCTGATTGCCTGATATTATTATTTCAGATATTGGGTTCACATACTATCAGTCTTTTCCTACTAGTGGTCTCTAGGAATGTTTTTAGTATTGAAAAATATTATCTAGATGTAAAAAACCTTTCTCTGATTTCTTGTTTTCTGTACTTGCAGCTGTTTGTGGTGTCAAAATTGTTCAACACATCAGTTCATTGTAAAAATGTTACAAAATTTTTGATGACATGTCTGTGACAGTTATTTCCTTGTGTTTCCAAACCAAACAGCAGGTAGACGTTCAGTCACACTGACAGCAGACAGGACAATCATACCACTGGGGGGCAGCGTGACGCTGACGTGTTCTGTGGAGGATCCTGCTGGATTCAAATATGACTGGATCAGACAGAAGTCAGACTATTCTGAAAAAACTTTTCTTCGCACTGAGAATCTTGATGACTCAAACATAGATATCTCACAAGGAGGCAAATACACCTGCAAAGGATGGAGAATAGAACCAAATGTCTTCACACCTGATAGTAATGCAGTAGTAATTTATGAAACTGGTGAGTTTAGTGTTTTCTAATGGAATAAACAACCTACAGTCTTTATGTTCTTAAACAATGACTAAAGTGTGAAGGGAAAGTGATTGTTAGTCATGTTAGTCCAGTAACTTTCACTTTACTGAAAACAAAAGAAAGAAAACTGTTTAAATCTCCTTCATCATGTCAACAATGGGCTACTGGTTTGACCTCCTTCACTTTGTTAACAGAAACAAAGATTTGATGATGCTTTCTTTATGTTGTTCAGTTTTGATGATCAATATCTGGAATTGGGAGATTGTTCATGAGGAAAAGTTTACACAGTGCTGCTGCTAATACTGTAGTTGTGAACAAGAGCAAGTGGAGGTGGCTGAGAAAACACACAGTCAGCATGTTGTGCTGGGAGTTAAACATTAATGTTATTAATGCCAAAATCATTTCATGTTTTTATTTTAACCAGATTTTTACAGAGCAAACTTTAAATCCTGATGTTTGTTATGTTCATAATGTGACACTAATGGCTCATTAGCATTAGTATGACATGTTCCTCATTAAAAGACAGTCATGTTACATAACCTGCTAACATGTAATGTGATAGATGCATCTTGTGTTCAGAGTGCAGAGAGAAATTAAAACTCCCCTGGAGGAACATGGATGATTTTCATCTTTTTTCCGTACGTCATGTTGGTGCACTTCAGCCTCTTGTGGTCAAAATGAGTATTACAGAAAGAAACACTTAAAAGAATTAGCCTTAATTTTATATTGAAAAAATGTTTTTCACTGAGTTTGATATACAGGAGAAAAAAAAATCCATCCAGTCATGTTTTCACTCTTACTCACACATGAACAAAAATACATAAACAATCTTCTGACATTTTTGTTTCCTGTCTGTGAATTGTTGAACATGAACAGTTCCAAACAAGGCTGTTGTGACTCTGCAGCCAAACTGGTCTGAAATATTCAGAGGAGAGAGGATCACTCTCAGATGTGAGATCAAAGATGGAGGAGACACTGAGTGGGAGTATGAATGGAGAACAACCAGCTCAGAAAAACCTTCAAATCAAAATGAACTCAGCATTAGATCTGTTTCTGCATCCCACAGTGGAGTCTACAGGTGTAAGGGCAGAAAGAAAAGAGAAAAGTCTTCAACAGATTGGAGTGATTCCTTCATACTGACAGTGTCAGACAGTAAGTCACATCACATTTATTTCAAAGTGAAGATTACACAGTTCATTTAAAGGCCGTTTTTAATGTTTTCATTGTGAAAACTCATTTTCCAACAGAAGCCCAGTCTGTCCTCACTGTGTCTCCATCATGGCTGAGTGCTGGAGCCTCAGTAACTCTGAACTGCAGAGTTAAAGATCAATCTGCAGGATGGAGGTTCTACTGGTATAAGACTGTTCCTGATCCATCAGACAACTTCTACAGCTATGAGCTGCTACCTGGCAGCAGCAGTGGGACTGAACAGGATTCCTACATTGTTGATGGACAGACACACACAGCAGGATATGTGTGCAGAGCTGGAAGAGGAGATCCAGTGTTTTACACTGATTACAGTCAACCTCAGTTTGTCTGGTCTGCAGGTCAGTTTGTTTCTGTCTCTTAAGAAACAGATGTTATATCAGCTCAGTTCATCTTTTTTCTAAATGATGATAAACATACAGTATCTTGAAAAAAAAGGAAATGAATTTACTGTGGTCTTATGATCTTGTCTCTCTCGCTAGCATCAAGCTAAACTTCACACTTTCCACCTTATTTGGTGGAATTGACTTGTTTCCTTCTGTCCTTACTCTTTAACAGAAAACACAATAAGAGAGAGAGATGATATCTTGGCTATAACTTTTCTCGCATTTGCAAAAATTACTTTAAGTCTGGATACATAAGCTGTTCTTACTGCTCACAGCAGCTGTAGTCACTTGGTTGGATATCATTTAAAATAAACTGAAAATGGTATCAAAAGGTCAAATTAGAGATCAAAATTTTACCAAAATACTTAAATTTGTTGCAATAAAAACAAAAACAAATCTAAAGAGTATTTTAATTGAGACATGTTCTGTCTAAAGATCTCTGTGCTCTGTTTGACCTCTTATCACATGTTGTTTTTCAGATTTTCACTCATCAGCGTCTCTCACAGTGAGTCCTGACAGAGCTCAACACTTCACCTCTGACTCTGTCTCACTGAGCTGTGAGGGAAACTCTACTGAGTGGAGAGTGATGAGGTCACCTGAGAACAGATACCTGTCAGACTGCTCCACCTGGAGGACAATGACTGGATCTACATGCAAAGTAAAGACTAACTGGCTCAGTGATGCAGTGTACTGGTGTGAGTCTGGATCAGGAGAGTTCAGCAACTCAGTCAACATCACTATACAGAGTATGATTTCACTACATTTATATTTTGCACATTAATTGATTAACTAAAAATAATAACATTGATTTTAAAGAGATTAATAAGAATTCAAAATAATGTTCAGGAGTAGACACTGATATACACTGAATACACTGATATTTGATAGTGTACCTTATTACCCTGTTTAATTATATCTTAAGTATATAATTGTTTTCAATTAATAAACACAGTTAAGTATCTAATTAAACTGTGATTTTAAACCTGTGCTACATGCTAGCAGTGCCAGCTTCACCTCACTATGATGAGGTTTGGATGCAGTATGCAGCAGGTTTGTGTAGGTTTATGGGTCATCTGTACTTCTGTGTTTATATCAGTGAACATGTTTAAAGGTCCAGTGTGTAGGATTTAGTGGCCTCCAGCAGTGAGGTTTCTCATTCAACCAACTGAATACCCCTCTCCCCACTCTGTTTCTGAGCAAATAGGAAAACACTTAAATATAAAACCCTGAAGCTCCTCTCTAGAGCCAGAGTTTGTTTTGTTCATTCATATCTACTGTAGAAATATGGAGGTGTATCATGGCAGACTTAATGGAGGAGGATCTGCTCTCTGTACAAATAAAACACACATTGTGAGGTGAAAAACAAGATTCTTAATTCTGGTGATTGTGCACTGAGTTAAACATTATGAATTTTATATATTCCATTTCTGCCAGTAGAAGCCCCTAAATCCTTCACACTGGACCTTTAAAGCACTGTGTGGTTTGTAGGACCCTGTTGACACCTGCTGTTTATTAGGTAAAAGGTGACGTGTACAGTAAGAGACTCAAGGTGTTTGATAAATCATCAGATGTTATGATCACTTGGTTAAATCAGTGAATAATAAGCAGACTCAAACCAGCGTGTATCTTTTCTCATCTCTCTACATCCACTCATTCTCAAGTTCCTCGACCAGCTGATCTCTGAATGAAACCTCGTATTCTTTGACTGTTTAACAGATAAAAACATGATCCTGTTGAGCCCTGCCTGTCCTGTGACTGAGGGAGATTCTGTTAGTCTGAGCTGCAAATTAAGAAACCAAACATTTGACTCCACTGTGTTTTTCTATCACAATGAGAAAGTCATTCAAAGTGACACCAGATGGGAGTTAAATATCTCTGCAGTGTCAAAGTCAGTTGAAGGATTCTACAAGTGTCAACACTCAGGACAAGAGTCAGCACAGAGCTGGATGTCAGTTCAGGGTGAGTAGGATTAAAATGATTCTTCCACTTTCTTTCTGTAAACTGTGTTTCTGTCTGAGAAACAAACTTTGTATTTTGTGTGTGTTCATATCTTTATCATGGTTTAATGTGACACAAGTGTCATATTATTAAAGAACTTTGCAAAGTCAGTTTTACAAACATATCATATAAGTTTATTAATAGTTAATATTTACTATTTTTACAGCAGTGTCCAGGCCTGAAAGCTCTTCAGTTCCTGTCCTGTTGATTGTTCGGCTGGTTTGTGGAGTCGTTCTTGTTATTCCTCTGCTAGTTTTTTTTTGCTACCGAGCGTCTGATGGTGAGAACTTCTTCTTCTGTTATTAGATGATTTTTAATTATTCAAATTCACACACATACTCTGATCTGATGAGATAGAGCAGCAGTATAACAACCATCTAACAACAAATGTCTTTTTCACAGATTCATGCTTTGTCAGGTAGGTGCAACACTCTCTCATCTCATGTTGAACATAACATCAACACAGTTTTATGTTCCTATTTAAATGTGTTGTATCTGATACGTGTTGTAGACCAGTCCAGTCTGAGAGCTCCAACACAGATCATGTGCACTCTGAGAATGATCATTACTCCACTCTCCTCCATGGTAAGCAGTTAAACTAATCTTTTTATTTTTTTTTACATATTATATGCAAAGTAATCTAAAATAATCTTAGTTTGTTTAATCAGTATAGTAAATGTGATATTTATTTCTCTGCAGGTGATGTTTGTCTTTATGAAACATTCAGAGGACGTCAAGAAGCTGAACATGGTACAGTTTATACCTTTTTATTTACCATGGAGCTGTTAGAAATACTAGAATAAGAAGTTTTAATTTAACTGTAAGTGACTTCTTGTCAATCCGTGAGAATATTTATTTGTCTGGAATGACATATTTTAGACTGAGTTGCACATCTAACAACAAATGTCTTTATCACAGATTCATGCTTTGTCAGGTAGGTGCAACACTCTCTCATCTCATGTTGAACATAACATCAACACAGTTTTATGTTCCTATTTAAATGTGTTGTATCTGATACGTGTTGTAGACCAGTCCAGTCTGAGAGCTCCAACACAGATCATGTGGACTCTGAGAATGATCATTACTCCACTCTCCTCCATGGTGAGCAGTTAAACTAATGTTATAAATCTAATCTTATATACTTATACAGTGGGGTCCAAAAGTCTGAGACCATTGAAAATCACTAATATTGTCATGTAAACCTGGAAATAATCAGAAAGTGCAAACAAAGTGTGAGTCTGAGCATCAAATCATTTCCAGACTCCAGGTTTCTAAAGGAGCAGTGCATGAAACAATATAAACTCTAAAACACTTCACAGAAACTGGATCAGTTGTTTACAGTTAAACTGATTAAACTAACAGTGTCTTGATATTTATTTCTCTGCAGGTGATGTTTGTCTCTATGAAACAATCAGAGACCATCAAGAAGCTGAACATGGTACAGTTTATACCTTTTTATTTACCATGGAGCTGTTAGAAATACTAGAATAAGACAATTAACTGTAAATGATTTATTGACAAACATTTAAGTTTTAAACATGTTTTCATTTCAAATGAATCCAATAATCTCACATATTCTTCTACTGATGTTACAAACACTGCTAAGAGTCAGTTCTTTATTGGGAGAGTGAGGGGGGAGAAAGACAGAAGGAGGAGAGAAGCAGAGAGGGGAGGATAGGGAGAGAGAAAGAGGGAGAGAGATGGGGAGAAAGGGAAAGAAAGAGAGGACAGTGAAATGTCATAAATCAACCTGAATCTCTTTTGTGTTTACTTTGCTTTTTCTTTCAGGTCAATAAAGAAATCTGCACCAACTAAACTAATGGAACGGCCGACAACATGAAAACATATTAATAAGACATATTCTCAGGTGTAATAATATGTGAGGTCAAGAGAGAATGTCAGTATGTAAGGTGAGCGATGGCTATGCAGGGTGAAAAGGTAACCATTATATGTGAGGTTAAAGGTAAAGAAAGTTTTTATTACAGCTGGCAGCATTTCATTAGACTGCTGTAGAAATATGAGACATGCTCAGTATTCTGTACAGTTAATTTGTTAGCAGATGATGTCAAATAATGGCTTCATGTGGATTTTATTATTGTCTCTTTTAGCACAAGACTACTGAAGCAGAATCCCTGTTTTATTTACACACTTCATCATTACTTTTCATTTTTACAGTTATGTTGTCACCTTTTGTTTGTGTTCAGTGTTTGTAGGAAACATTGAATGCAACTTTGATACAATATGTTTGAGCTTGTGTAGCAGGTACCAGCTTTAAAGTCAGCGTCTTTGTTAAGTGTTAGATCAGGATAGACATCAACACTGACTTTTGATAGAAGTAATAATCTGCTATCAAACAACATCTCCTATTGCATGTACAGTATGTCTGTTTCCTCTCTGTCATGTAGAAGTTAACTGAGAGGTATTGTGTGTATTTTTTCACCTCAAAGTATCTTATATTCATCGTATCTTAAAATCCATTGAATATTTTCTACATCAATAAACAGTTTGGTTTCCAGCAGTAAGCTGTCAGTTGTGTGTTTAATTACTTTTTTGACTGCACAGCCAAACTGCCACAGAGCCCTGTAGCAATGATCATGTCCCTTAATGTCAGTGTGTCTTAAAGTGTTGATCTTTTTCATCCAAACATCCTGCTGGTTCACATTTGGAAACTTCAAGACATCTATGTAACTTGTACACATGAGATTTATGATAGTGTTGTTGCACTCAAACTGTGGGGGGCGCCAACTTGCACAACATTCTAATTTCTACATTAAGTTGCTTTAATTTGTGTTTTCTGTCATGGTTGTACTTTAGTTGTTTCCTGTTTGATTTTGAAGTTCATAAATTTCCCTCATGTGTCCTTTCAAACTTTCATTTCCTCCTTTTGTGTGGTTTCTGGCCCTTTTTCTGTGTTCACCTGTAATATTAGTTAATCAGCCCTTGTGTATACAATCTGTGTAATGTCTTAGTTTACCAGGTAGCAATGATAAGGAGATGTGATTTAAGTTAATACAGAGACAGGTCAATGAAACTTCTTAAACTTTACTATAAATGAACATCATCAGGTTGATGAGTAAGTCAGTCAGTGTACTTGATAGACTCCAGTCACTGTGCAGGTGAAATAAAAGCTTTTTCCACAGATCACCACAGGGGGGCGTCAAACCACACTAACTGATACTGACACAATGCATGAGCTGCTTTTTACCTCTGAGACGAGGGCGGCTGTAGTGAAGTCCCAGGATGTCAAGTCAAGGTTACCTGTGAGCCTCATTCTCAAAGAGTTGTAGTTCTCTCTAAGTAATAATAACTCTGTCAACTTCTCTTGTTTTACACTTTTCATGTTCTTTGACTCTTTCTCAGCTGAAAATGTCCCCCTGCTTTACTCCACTCAGTTTCTACCACAAGAGAAAAAAACAAAAATACTTTGAAGGTGTGAATGATACCTCAGAAGTCTAACCCTTGCCTTTACCGCATCGCGTCTTTATGTGTGAAATGGAAAGTTTATATTTAGCTCATGCTGATGAGAACTGGCTTTCCGTGTTCTTCTCACGCTAAGACACTCTGCAGTTTATTTTAGTATTTTGTTCATTTGATTTGAACAAAATCACTTTACAGATTTTTTTTACTGCATCTTATCAGGCTGCAGCTCACAGGCCAGGTTACGTCTTCAAGATTATAAAGTTGTGAAACATTGACAGCTAATATAATACTTGGCCTTTTTATGTTAATATCTGAAGACACTGGACCGACAGTCTTTTCTAATTTGTTTTAAAACTACATTTTTTAACTGAATAACACACATAAAATGCACAAATATGACTTCAACATAATTTCTCGTACGTAGTCTGACATGTACAACAATTACTGTTAATGCCACATTTTCATTTCATATTTTTGTTAGGGATCAGGAATACACTTTTGACTAAGAGACAAGTTAATATATGAAATTAACTAAAACTGAAATAAGTTTGAAATGTAATTTAATGCATTGCTCAAGAAATTGATGAATAGTTTTGGGGAGGTCACATGATTTGTGAGGCTGCAGAAAGAGAGAGAGACAGTTTCCTTCCTGATATAGATTGGATCATCCTGTAGATTACTGCTGCCTCAGTTGGGAACATTCTATCTGAGAATTTTTTTATTTTAATCGCACAATTTAAAGGCAGTACTGTAGACAAGAGTGTCTCCTCCCCCCAGCACAGAAACTTTATATGGTCTCACCATAAGGTGGTTTTGCCACAACTTCAGCCACAGGAAGTGACTGAGCTCGGAGAAAAACAGTTCTCATGAACAGACGTGAGCATGCAGAGAGCAGAAAGCTCCCCTCTGTGCCTTTACTAGTTCTCTGGCTCAAACTTTACAGGTTTTATCATAGAAAAAACATGTATTTTAGTGACGGTGACTGATTTAGCTGTCATTAAGAGGACCAACATCAGTTTTCAAATCTGATGCACCATGAGAAAATATTAAGAAAGAAAAGTCATGGAGAACCCACTTAAATTTAAAAGACAGAGGCTTAACTGAGATCTACTTTAGGCAGAGACACATAGAACATTTAAAAAGCTTCAAGCTACAAGGAACTATTAACTGGTGATGAAACCATCTCAGTTTAATAATGATGGCTCTATATGACCTACATAAGCAAACAAGACCATGAGAACACTGACTGTTTCTGAGTAGTTATTAGTTATTCTGAATGTAGCACAACTCAAACTGGATCAGAAATTAAATTTGTCTCTCACCATTGTTACTGTGCATTTTCTTTCTGAGACAAGGTCCCATGAGGTCCACCAGAAGGGGCCTGACTACTTTCTGCTTTGACATCATGAGTTTCTGAGCCTAGATTGATGAGGGAAAACTGAAGTTAACTGATTTAAGCATAAGGCTGCAACATAACAAAATATGATAAAGGTGGAGGTACCTAAATACTTTCTGACTGCACTGTGTGTACACACAACACACACCCTCACTGAAATACAGGCAATGTGGATACAAGAACTGTTGGATGGCATAATATGTAAAGATTATATAACAATAAAATGTCAGTGTGATGTAATATGATTAAGTCCAGTGATCTTGTGTTTCTTAGATGTTAGATAAGGATGAGGAACAAACCTTTGCAAGAGAGATGAGCTGATAATTTATTCACAGTGGACAGGAAATGTATAGGAGTCAAAGTGCACTGCGGTCAGTGTCACAGTTGTTTGAGCTTAGTGTGAAAGGTAAGAAAGAACAGAGTGAGAACTGCACTCAGACGATGAAGTTGATGAAAAACTCTGCTCTCACATTTCTAAGAAATTTAACTTCTCCTTTATTTCTGCTGCATTTTTATTAATACTAAGTAAGAAGTTTGATCAGAGACCAAGTGACAGTGTCGGTGCTGGATGTGAAGATGGGGCACACTCTGCTCGCTGTGCTCGGATTATTCTGTGAGTACACATGAACTTTGTTGCTGATTTGTCTTGGTTCAGATTGGAGGATTATGTTAAGTATATTACTCAACTAGTTACTTTTGCACACATACCTGGACAATGCATGTACAGTATATGTTCTGAGGTATTATGTATACAGCTGTGGAATTACATGTGTTGCTTATTTTACTCGGCCTCTATATATTGAAGAGTTTTAAATGTGTTTCCCACCTCTGTAGCTGTGTAGCGTGTGTGATACTGTTGATTGATAAGCAATAGTTGCCACTGATGAAACTCCAGCTGGATTTTGTATTTGATTCTGGTCTAATGAAGTTTTCATCTTTATTTTAGTGCTGAATACACTCCTGTACGGACATGCTGAAGGTGACTAGTTATCTTTTCTATACTGACTGATTATGTTTGTCCTATATGTCTCCTACTGTATCACTCTTGATCACTTGTTTTTGCAGTTGTGTTTTTCCATATATGTTTCATTTTACTCAGTGCACATTATGAAATGACTGGATTAGTGCTCAGTTAATAAAGGAAGCTAGTTGGAAAGTGGAGCTCTGCATGATACCACTGACTTCACACTGGAATAAGTTTAGTGACTGTGAAGCTACTTTAGTTTGTGTCACTGAAGCTGTGCAGAAAAAGTAGTTCAAACTTTTTTTTTAGAAATGGAAATATTAAATCAAACATGAAAAAAATATAACAGAATTTCACCCAAAAAAATCACCTTAATGCCACTCAGGCGAGTTTACTGCAAAAAGAGTCCATTTGTGCAGGTCACACAGAAAGCAGAAAAACAAAAAAACACTGGATAGTGTGCATTTTTCGCAAAGCCTGATTTTAGTTGTCATGTAGTTGTCGTGTTTGCAACCGCTGCAGTGGATGGTACTGTCAGCCGCCACACTGGAGACATTACAGTCTGTGCACCTTCACCGGTCAGCTTATTAGGAACATCCTCACCACCTTCATTTTCAAATGATATCCGAGGCTGAGGGACACCACTGTTTGCCATGTGTAATTTGGCCATGTGAAGCAGTCAGTGTGGTCGCTGTGAACATAGAAATACTGTGGTGGATTTTCGGCATAATGCTGATGGATGCTGAACTTTCTCAGTCCTCACACTGTTGAAGGACAATGTGAATGGAGGAATTAATGACAAGTGTTTTCCAAACTCCATCTCAGACTCATACAACTCGTTTTCAGGGCCAGAAATATTCACTTTCTTCTTCTTCCTCTCTGTAGTGGTCGTGACTCATTGTTCACTGTAGAGAACCATTGATGAGAACGACAGTGATACACAATATTCCACCTGTGAAACTAACGTCTGATAAGCGTTAGTATAAACTATTCTTCGTCAAAAGAAACGTGACACTCATATTACATAATCTGCTAACATGTACTGTAATAAATGCATCTTGTGTTCAGAGTGCAGAGAGAAATTAAAACTCCTGGAGGAAGATGGAGGATTTTCATCTTATTCAGGACATAATGGTGGTGCACCTCAGCCTCTTGTGGTCAAAATGAGTATTACAGAAAGAAACACTTAAAAAAATGAGTCTTCATTGCCCCCCCCCCTTTTTTTTTCTCACTGTGATGCACACATTAATCAAAGCAACCAGCTCAGATAAACCTTCAAATCAAAATGAACTCAGTATTAGATTTGCTACTGACTCTGATGGTGGAGACAACAGGTGTAAGTGCAGAAAGAAACATAAGCAGCATTCTTCAACAGTTTGGAGTGATCCCTTCAAACTGACAGTATCAGACAATAAGTCACATCACATTTCTTTCAAAGTGAAGATTGCACAGTTCATTAAAAGCCTGTTTTGGTTCATATATATA